>QVTG01000129.1:0-22500 GCA_013305925.1 Geotrichum reessii | reverse complement strand
CCGACTAACACGACAGGAAAAGAATCCTTGTCCTTTACGCGCAGGATTTGCTTGTAGAAGCTGACAATCTCCTCAAACGACGATCGTGATGTGATTGAGTAAACCAGAAGAAAACCTTCGCCAGTGCGCATATATTGCTCGCGCATTGCACTATATTCTTCTTGACCTGCTGTATCCAGCACGTCTAGCAGAGCAGGTTCGTTGTCGATTAAGCAGTTTTTACGGTAACTGTCTTCAATGGTCGGGTCGTATTCATCTACAAAGTGTGATTGCACCATTTGAATAGTCAGCGCGGACTTGCCCACGCCACCGCCGCCAACGACGACCAGCTTGTACTCTCGAATGACTTGGGCCTGGAGAGAAGTGGAAGTACTGTTAGAGCCAGATATTAGGCTGAGACGGAAGGAAGAGCTACGTACCATCTTGATGTGTAATGAAATATGTTTAATAGAAAAATGCTAATAAGTTTTGAGAGGGGAATTTTTTTTTTTTTTTTCAATATTAGTTGAAGAAATATCTTTAAGGAGTAAAATGGAGAGAAAAGAAACAACGAGAGAGAGAGAGAGAGAGGTTTTATATGTTTTTAAAAATTCAAGGAGAAAAAAAGATTTTTTTTATCAAAATTTTTTTTTTTTTAATAATATGTTCATTGTCTTTTTTTTTTTTTTTTTGACAAGAATCATTTTGTAAACGATGACCCTTATGAAAAATTTAATTTTTAAATCGATTTGTACCAAGCATTGTACTCATGCAAGTGCTGCAGACCAAAAATATAAAAACCAAACTAAATAATAATATTGGGTTTAGCATGCGACATAATTGTAAGACTAAACCTAGACGAGCTAGTTTCAATACTTTATCTATACATTACAACTATGAGAAGTCCACGTCCACGATGAGCTGAAGACACAAAATTTGCAGGCGGCGCTCAACGGTCGCCCGACCGACATGAAAAACAACGGCGGCAACGGACACAGAATTTTTAACTAAAAAAAACAAAAACAATACGAGGTGTTAGGTAGGACCCGAAATCCTAATATTTGGATGATATATTAATTGGTTTATTATTCAGTCAATCTATACATGCACATTTTTTATAACAGGCAAACTTTTATTATTGATGGTTATTATTTAATGGCACTGCCTAAGCACATCATGTTCAAGTTGAAAAAAAAAAAAGGTTAAATCTCCTTTTTTTTATTTATTTATTTATTTATTTTTTTTTTTACTTCTTTAAGACTTCAGATGGTGCGCGTATGTGTATGCGTGATGTGTACACTGTTGCTCATCTCACCTGGGCCTGATACTAGTGCCTGAGTGGTTTATCGACAGTAGTCAGCCTGATAATTATTATTATCATTATTTTTTATTTTTTTCATTTTTCATTTTTTTTCCCCCAATATACAGAACAAGCAGGAAAATCCACTTTTTACCGCGCTCGTTAAGGAAATTCTTAACGCATTAATTTGTACAGTATTCATTTTTCCAAGACCGTTTTTAATCAACAACGTACATACATAAATATGTTTTTGACAATGGAGGGATACATTCGCTTTTCAAATTTATAACAGATATTTAATAATAAATAATAATATCAATAATAAGAAAAAAAAAAAAGAAGAAAAAGAAAAAAAAAAAACAAGTTAATTTCCATATTCTAACAATATAAATATTAGACATCAGCGTCACGCGTATATGCCCAATGGATTATCTAACTTCTTGCTGGTGTCACCATAAAACGTCTGTCCATCCCGCATGATTAGTGCGTTACGATCGTCCAACGCTTTTTCCATTTCGCCCACAAATCGCAGGAAGGAGCTCGTTGACCCGCGCTCTTGAACAATTACAATACTAGTCAGAGTACCTTTATTTGCACTGTCTCTTCCTCCCAGATACTGTGGCTTTGCATAGTATGACGACCGCGCTGAGTGTGTCTCGATCTCAATGCGGAACTTAGAGCTCCGCAGCGACAGCACATTCCGCGATGAAATCTTTGCTCGGATAGTCGACGTCGTTGTGTCCTCAGAAATGTTTGAAATACCATACCGCTGCCACTCAACCAGGATTTGCACAATCATTCTCCGCAACGTGCCTGCAGAATAGGACGAGTAGTATCCCTTACTCTCACTACGTACTGTTTTAAGCATCTTCATAAACCAGTTCTGTTTGGGACCTGAATCCTGTTTGCTAACCGGCATCTTCAAAAATTCGGGCTGGTCGTACGTAGGTGCTGATACGGTTGCAGGCGTACTGGGTGCCGAGGTCATTCTCGATGATGTTGTCGATTTCCATGTTGCCCCGCTTGTAGCCCTGGTAGCCGTTTTCTGGATTGTCTCCGACTGGCTAACGATACGAGATTTAGGGGCTAACGATGATGCTTCTGCATTGCTGATACTGTTGTTTTTACTTAGATCTTCGTAATTATCTCTCCCTGACGACTTGACAGTTTGTACAATGCGTTGTTGTGGGTACCCATTTACAGGTGCTGTTGGAGCTGCACGTTTCGGGGTAAGAGTAAACTTCCTAAACAGGTTACCACCTCCTTTATTATTGCTGTTGATATCAAGGTTGGGGGTCAGGGGAGCTATTGACCCTGAAGGCTGACCAATTGTTGGTAACTGTCTTGGCCCAGTTACAGAAGTCGTAGTGCGTTCGTACGCAGAAACGGTCCGTTGTTTATTAGAAAAACTGGAACGGCTGCTCTCTTCCTCAATTACTTCATCATATCGTCGCTGGTTATTGTTAAGTAGAGTGTTGCCTGAAATGTCATGACGAGACCTATCTGGGTTAGGGAGAACGGATGTTGATGTAGAGAAACGGCGGGAAGACTCTAAAAGCATGTTGCTGCTGTTATTACCGACACTCAACCGGCTGGAATAATGAAATGTAGGAGAGTCAACTAACGCTAGCATAGATTTTGGTCTCTTGCTGTCTTCATTGATAGTGTTGAGTATGTTAGCATTCAGGATATTAGAAATATGTAACCTGCTCTCTCCAGATCGTATTAAAGGTCTGTTGGCAGATAGGTTTTCGGATCCCCGCAATCTTGGATTATTTTGTTGAATGCTGTTGTCGTTATTGTCATACATAGGGGTATTTAAGATTTCAGGAAAATTCAAGCTCTTGTATAACTCGTTGCTGTCGCCAAAATTTGCTTGGCTGGTCATTACTGGTGAGCGAATTCTTTCAAAATCAGAGTGTAGTGGCTGTTGTTGTTGATGTGAATAATGCTGGTGAGATTTAGAATGATCAAATGAATTTTTTAAATGCAAGTCCATTTCCTCCTCGATCGCATCTGCAAAACGATCTTCTTCAAACTCTATTGGTAAGTAGATTTCAGAGTGGTCTTTAAGCGGTAGGGTTGTAGAAGATGCGGCATTGATGATTGATGGGGTACCAGGAGGAGGAATTTCTCGAATACTTGAGGTGTCGAACGACGACGAGTATTGATATGCGAGAGATTTAGTGAGTTTGGGTAGAACGTCATGTACAGGTGTGTCTTTATGTGGTTCTGAAACAACTCGGCGATTAAGCTCAGAATAGCCTGTTGGTACAGAGTTGACAGGGTTTGAAAATGCACGCGAAGTGGCTGTCTGTTTTTTGTCAAAGTTGAAGGCCTGCTCAAGCATTGACACAAAATCAGATGACTCCTGTTTTTCTATCTGTTGTTGTTCTTGTTGTCTAAGTTCTGCCTCCACCATTTTAACAGCTTCCGTTGGAAGGGGAGGAGGCGGACTACACGATACAATAGATGCATTAGACCTGGTTCGAGTATGTCCACTAGATCCCGTGCTATTCCGGCGGCGATGAGACGAACTTGATACTATTGATGATTTGGATGCCGAGCGAGTGTGAGGGTAAATGATCCTTGAGTAGCTGCGACTGCGAGAATGACTACGACTACGAGAAGCGTTCCTTCCTCTGGTATTCCGTGACTTTGGCCTTCGAATAACTGATGAGCCTCCTGATGATGTACGTCTATGTCTAGACCTTTTGGGGGACGGACTAGACAGCAGCATATAGTTTGCTGATGCAGAGTTTGGGATTTTCTTTTTTTTGGGAGCGGCAACATTCTCAGAATGATCGTGACGGTACTTTAGCAGCAGGCAGTAGAAGGTCTTTTCAAAGTTTTGTTCTTCAGCAAGTAACCTTTGAAGAATAATGTCGGTATTGATACCATTCCACAAAGTCTGTAGATTTTTAAGTATTTCTGGATCAACATCAAGCTGAGAGTGAACTGGTCTAGCAACCAGCTCAGGATCGATAGGCGTTCCGCTTTTGCGGCGGTTATTAGATTTGGACTTGACTGGGTATTTTTTTAAAAGTGGGTGGTTTAGAATGTCTGGCATGGTGATGCGGTCTTCTGGTTTGACCTTGAGAATTTTCCAAATTAAGTCTTTAGCTTGAGGCGAAAGTTCCGGAGGCATGTAAAACTTGCCCTCTTGGACTTTGTAGAGAAGTTTTCTAATGTTTTCGTCGTCAAAAGGGAGATGTCCTGTCAGAAGTGCAAAGAGAATGATGCCACAGGACCAAATATCAGAAGGCGCACCATGATAAGATTTACCTCCCACGATTTCAGGAGAGGCATAATGAGGCGACCCGCAGGAAGTCTCAAGCATTCTGTCGGAAGTTTCAAGCGCGGCCATGCCAAAATCGGCAATTTTAATGTTGCGATGCTTATCTAGAAGCAGATTTTCAGGTTTGAGATCGCGGTGACAAATGTTGAATCTATGACAATAGTCGACTCCTTCGATAATTTGGCGAAAGTAATTTACTGCTTCTTGCTCTTCCAACCGACCCTTTTTAATGAGATAATCAAACAGCTCGCCGCCTTCAATGTATTCTAAAATGAGATATCTAAAAAGGTATTAGCCATTTAAAAATAAAATAAAAAGAATATGGACATTAATTAATACATACAATTCGCCTTTATTTTCCCAAACGTCGTATAAAGCCATAACATTAGGGTGCTCTATTAATTTCATGATAACTACTTCACGCTCAATTCCGTACTTTGCTGATGAAACAACCGATTTGGGGACAATTTTAACTGCAGCTAGCTGGCCAGTTACGTTATGCTTAGCGAGCCGAACTCTACCAGAAGAACCACGACCCAGGGTCCTGCCCAATCTCCAGGGGCCGACGTGCGCTTTCGTTTTTTTTGATGTAGAGGAAGAGTTATGTGGTAAATTCTTAGGCTCCACCAAGTCGATTGATAATCGATTGTTTTGTATGCTCACCTGTTGAGATTGTTGGTTGTGGAAAGCCGAGGGTTGCGGGTCCCGAGAGTCGGCAGCCATTGGAGCTGACGACAAAGGTGCGGGTACAGGCATAATGCTGAAGAGGGGAGGGGGGCGTAAATGAGATAAAGATGGAGACAAGAGAAGAGGTAAAGAAAGAAAGGGAGAAAGAAAAGGCCTAAAAAAAAATGACAAAAGGAGAAAAACAACAACTTAGAAGCGGGAGAAAATGATAATTGAAGGAGTTGGAGAATGAGGACCAAGAACTTTTCTTTAAAAAAAAAAAATAAAAAAAATTGAAAACATAAACATAATATACCAAAATAAATAAAATGAAAAATTAATAAATATTCATTGCACCAGGCAAATAAAAACAACCAAAAAATGTTTTATTTTCTATCAGGTTCTACTAACTTTTGTAACTTACTAGAGACAGGTATTTTTTTTTTTTTTTTGAAAAAGAAAGGCTGTCGATGATCTGCCACTTGTTATGGCTGTTTCTACTTTGATTGGAACGGAAAATTGCCGTAAAACTAGAATGAACGCTACTATGGCTACTGCTATATAATATTGACAATGCCAAAAGACACGGGTTTGCCAGTGATTTCTGTTAAATAAAGACCAAGATGATAATTAATCTAAGTTACAAATATCAAGCTAGTATAGTAGAAATTTTCATGAGCAGTATTTACCCACGTCTTTCTTACCAAAAGACTATGTTTGCTCACACCCAGTGCTAGTCTTTCTGCTTTGCAGAGGCGGCTATGGGTGATCACCCAGCGATCAGAAAAAAATTTTTTTTAACAGGCTCATATTTTATTTTTTTTTTGCTTACAACTCCCTTTTGGATAATTCAAGCATCAGTGGAATGTTGTAGGATGTTTGCAACTAACTACAAAGATATCTAGCTTTTATGCAACCAAGTAGACAAAGTTTTCATCAACATTGACTGCAAGACACACAAGTATTTGTATTTAGCATTATTTTATTTTCCATCTTAAGGGGGTAGATTATAACGATAGAAATTATTTACATTTGTAAACAAGTACAGGACATTTACAATTGAGGGCCAAATCTTTAATTGGATCGAGTTGTACACAAAGGATTTTGCAAAAATAAATAAAAATAATAAAAAATGATAAAAAAAATAAAAATAAATAAATATCCATGTTTTCTTTTTTTTTTTCTTCTAATTATTTTTGTTTCTTTTTTTTGTTTTGTATCTCAAACACGAAAAGCGCACGTAGCCCAGCTTAAAGAGTACAAAATTTATGATTTTTTTTAATAAAAGTATAAAAAAAAAAAGGAGATGAAGTTTTAATACTGACGCGAAGCACGTGCATGAGAAATGGAACCAAAAAAAAAAACCCTTTTAAAAATGAAAGCAAAAGTCTTAAGTCTATTTACTAAGACATAAAATTTATGTATTTTAAAATTTCCTTTTTGCTGTGGTAGTTGCCATTTTGTTTGTAATGAAAAAAAAAAACTACCTTTTTTTTTTTTTTTATTCATTTTAATTTATTCCCTTTATCAAACATCTTATTTTATTTTTATTTGCTACTATCGCTCGTATTTTCTTCCGTTCATTTACATTTTGTGCAATAACACCTTCATCAGCGAGTTATTCACCATCTCGCTCATTCACTACTGTTTTTCTCTCTTTTTTCTCGTATTTTTTTTTTCTTAACGTTTATTTCCTCACCTTCAAGATTTCTCTTTATCTGATTCTTCTATCTATTGTCTAGACTATAGGTTCTTCTTTCTTCCCTAGACCTACTCTTTCTTATTCATCTTGAAATTGTTTTTCAAAAGATGGCCACTTGGAAACTAACTAAAAGTATGTGTTTTTATACTCATTTTCATATTATTAATTTGTTCTAACTCGCCTTCTAGAACTCAAAGACACACATCTGTCTTCTTTTGGCAGACCTTCTGCGACCTCCACCTCGACAATCACTGCAAGTGACTTAGAAGAAAAGCATACAAGCAAAGATTCAGTTCATTTACCTTCTATTACAACAGTGCATCACTCAAATACATTGTCTTCTGCTACATTGGTAACATCCACATCAACCACATCTCAACAACCAATCAAAAAACCAACTCAGCCTTCTCCATACACTCAAAATGGCTCGTCTACCATTTCATCCCACAAACGGACGCTGTCTACTTCAACTATCAAACCAGGTATGCTCGTAGTGAAAGTAGATAAGGCAGAGGGTCTCACACTACCACCTGCTTTTCAATCAAATCCTCTCATTCAGTCATATCTTTCTAAAATGTCGTTGCCGTCTACGCAATCTATGGCTCAAGGCTCTTTACTAGCTTCTTCAGCCACTGCGGCTGCCTCACTCCGAAGAGGAGCAACCCCAGGTACAAACACTGACAGCAAAACTTTTGCAAACTCTCTCGCGCGCAAGCGAATGCCTATTTTCCTCGTCATTGAGTTTGATAAAACGCAAATAGTACTCGAGTCTACCAGTGGCCCTCTGGACGCGCCAGTGTGGAACGTCACTTCACAGTTTGATGTTTCTAGACTGGAAACTTTAAATATGCAAATTTATACTCGGATTCCCTTCATTAGTAGCCCGACATCACCAACCTTGTCTTCCTCTATTTCACAGTTGGATAGTACTAACAGCCATTCTTCCGCCGGCCGTCGGTATGAAGATATTTTTCTTGGCGCCTCCAAAATTTCGATAGATCCTGCCAAAGTCTCGGGTGCGTCTACTTTATTCAATGGTGCCATCCCGCTCTCTGGTGGCTCGGGAAAGCTCAATCTTCGAATTGATTATAAACCCAACAAGAACAAACCACTTACTATTGATGATTTTGAGCTATTAACAGTAGTCGGTAAAGGCTCGTTTGGAAAAGTCATGCAGGTTCGGAAGAAGGATACAAATCAAATCTATGCACTCAAAACTATTCGCAAAGCACATATTGTATCTCGCTCAGAAGTGAATCACACATTAGCAGAGCGTACAGTGCTGGCACAAATTGATAATCCATTTATTGTTCCTCTTAAGTTTAGTTTTCAGTCTCCAGAAAAACTCTATTTTGTATTGGCATTCATTAATGGAGGTGAGCTGTTCCATCATCTGCAACGCGAGGGCAAGTTTGACTTAAATCGATCTCGTTTCTACACAGCAGAGCTTCTTTGTGCACTTGAGTGTCTCCATGAGCATGATGTTATCTATAGAGATCTCAAACCAGAGAATATTTTATTAGACTACACCGGTCATATTGCATTGTGCGATTTTGGTCTCTGTAAGCTTAATATGGCAGGTCAGGAACGCACCAACACTTTTTGCGGTACGCCAGAGTATCTGGCGCCTGAACTTCTTCTTGCTCAGGGCTATACTAAGGTTGTTGACTGGTGGACGCTAGGTGTACTGTTTTATGAGATGCTTACTGGTTTGCCACCATTTTTTGACGAAAACACCAACGATATGTATCGTAAGATTTTGCAAGAGCCGCTACGATTTCCGGACGATATGGACCGGGAAGCACGTTCATTGTTGATTGGATTATTGGATCGTAACCCAGAGACGCGATTGGGTGTTCATGGCGCTGGTGAGATTAAAGCGCATCCGTTTTTCGCCCAGATTGACTGGCACCGACTGATGGCTAAAAAATACGCAGCGCCCTTTAAGCCCGCTGTTGAAAGTGCAGCCGACACAAGCAATTTTGATCAAGAGTTTACGAGTGAGGTGCCAGCGGATAGTGTGGTAGACGATTACTTGTCTGAGAGCGTTCAACGGCAGTTTGGTGGTTGGACATATTCTGGCGATTCAAAGCTGGCCTCTAGTAGTAACAATCGGTGGTAGAACTGAATTTGGCAATTGAGTATTTATTTAAACGTAAATGAATCTATGAACAGTTTTTTTTTTTCCACGTTGATATAAGTTGTATGAATCTGCGTCACAAATTTCTACATTTGATAACACCAAATATTTGAATAATAAAAAGAAAAATTCATCTGTTTGTTTAAAGGAAAAAAAAACTTTTTTTTTTGGCTTAATATATAGTAATTCCGTTAATAGTTACGAGCTTGTTATTTGGCTTTATAAAGTTTTGGTATAATAAATTAACAAATAAAACAACATGGATTATATACATTAAACTAGTAATACGATATTTACATGTATTATCCTTGTTACCCAGCAGTTTGCTCCTCCTCGCTTGTTTGAGGCTTATTACCATAAGTACCGACTCTGAGGAAAAAACAGGCAATTACCGAACAACCGGCCACTCCAACGGCAAAGTAGAACGCGCCGTGGTAGGACTTGAGAATTTGAGCTTTTGTCAGCGGCTTTTCAAAAGTAGAAGATATACCGGATGCGACGGCGGAACTTGCAGCTAAACCGATAGCAGTAGATAGTTGCAGAATTGTGTTAAAAACACCGGCGGCAGATGACTGCATCGACTTGGAAACTGATGTAAGCGTCATCATGTTTGCGACATTGTAGCCGATATCTGCGCCAACGACAACAAGAATCATGGCTGGGAAGGGAATAGCCCAGTAGATAATGTCAATGGGAATAAATGCCCACAAAAGCGCTGACCCCAGAAAGGAGGCTGTAGCAATAAGCATTAGAATATTGCCAGGAATACGGTGTAAAGTGAGAGCAACAATAAAATTTACAGTCATTCCGGCAATGGCCTGCGGAATCCAGTATGCAGTTGTAAGAATAGGACTGGCACCGCGAATAATTTGAAAGTAAAGCGTACCATAGTAAGACAAAGTACCAGTGAAATTCATCCAGTTGGCAGCCATGATAAACATGCACAGAGGGAATTGCCACGACGTGGTCCACAGGCTCATTGGCATGAGTGGCTTGGCAGGAACATAGTTTTCGTAAACTACAAACACTCCAATTATCACAATACCAACAATAAGTAACGCAATAATGTATGGCGTTTTCCAACCCTGTGGAGCAGCTTCCGCTTGCGACAGCGCAAATACAAACAATGTAAATCCAGTAACTGCCAAAAATGTTCCGCCGTAATCTAGCTTGCGTAAACCCTGCACAACAGCCTCTCTTGTCAAGGGTATATCATTTTTGGTCTTTGGTAGCACAAAAAATGCCACAACAGAAAAAATAGCCCACATGATTGCGTAAAACCAAAGAACCGCGCGAAAGGACAAGAACTGGGCACAGATACCACCGGAAATAATACCAACGATAAACCCGATAGGTGCACCTGACGAAAAAGCCGCCATGGCTTTGTTTTTACGAGGCCCAGGCTTGTAAGTAGCACCAAGAATACCGACGGCTGCAGGAATCAGAGCAGCAGATGCAGCACCTTGCAACGCGCGGAAGATACAAAACACAACAAAGTTTTTCATGAAACCAGCAATAAGCGAAAAAATGGCGTAGGCCATAAGACTGTAAATTACAATAATACGGCGACCAAAAATATCAGCAATGCCACCAAAGAAAAGAAATAAAGAGCCAGATGCAAGTGAAAATGAAGAGATGGCCCATGATAAAGTGGCAGAGTTAACATTAAATGATTCTCCAATTTTTTCTAAACCAATCTGCAAACCACCAACTGATACACTAGCAGTGACGGGGGCCATGGTCAGCACTATGACACAAACAATCTCTGACCAGGTCGAGCTGAAAATTTCTGGTCGCTCATTAGAGTGTTGGTTGTGAAAATCCTTTTCGTCCTCATATTCATCGTCAATGTTATCGAATTGGCTCTGATAGTTTGGATCCAAGTCCTTTTTATCGGTGGGCAAAACAGATGCATTATTGACAACCGTGGCGTCGGCCCCAAAAGAAGATACCAAAACTCCGTTGTTGGAAGTGCTTGGCATTATCTAAAAAACAATAAGAGAGTTTGTAGTACAACTACGATTATAAGGGGGAAAAAAAAATAAAATTAGTAGTAATATTATGATACACGAAAACTGGTGACGGTTTTCGAAGGAAGAGCACTATTATTTATATATTAATCATTTCTCGGAGAAGAAAGAAAGATTTTCAATTTAGAACAGAGCCCTTGCTAAAAAAAAAAAAAAGAAAAAAAAACATTATAATAATTTAAAGATATTAATTTACTTTCACGAAATGGTTGTTGATAACTGAGAAACACGGCTGAAGTACAAAGTGTGCGTGGCTTTAATGTTACCATCCTGGTGTCGAAGGTCTTTTGGATGATGAATATTTAGTAATATTTATATAAGTTCCAAATTTAACAGTCTAGACCATTTACAATGATTAATTGTAGCTTTTTTTTTTTTGTTTCTCAGCCACGGCTAATCGGCCAGCAAGAAAGCAACGACCATGTTTTAATTTTTCATGTTCAGTGTATTTTACCAATAAAAAAAAAAAAAACAGATCTATCCGTATTTGGTTTTATACTTAAATCATCGATCCGATCTTCGTCCCGGTTTAATATTATGTCAGCAGTGTCTAAACTCCCACCGGCTTGTGGCCGTCAAAAAAAAATTTTTTTTTTTTTGTTTCATTTCCGCGGATTTATTTGATAGACTTATTAATCAAAAGAAATATACCAGAATTAGTAGCAAAAGCCACAATCATTTTTTTTTTAATCTTGATTTAAAGACATTAATAGCAGCAAAATTTATTACCCAGAAAAAAAAAATAGGTTTGTAAGGATAAACCTATAAACATATTGTCTCATTGTTGGTTACAAGTTCAAAATATAAATTTCTAGTCGTTGTAATATCACATTAAATTTTCAGTCAAAGCACAACGTTACACAGGCTTTTATATAACATTTACCCACAGATGTGAAAATCAAGAGATAAATGTGATTTAGTTGACTCATTTCATAGTTTTATGAATATTTGTTTAGTATAGAATATAGACTTGTTTTATTCTTCAGTTTTCATGTTATTTCCTGTCACAACTTTACTGGAAAATACACTTGTGTTTTCTTCATAAGTTTAAACCTTTTTTTTCTTCATTATTTCCTCCTTTTCTATAACTTGATAGTGAAGTAACAAAAAGATTTTTTACAATTACTGGTTACTACGGCTCGAGATATTTATATTTTACAACTTTTTGTATACTTTTTTTTTTTTTGCTTAAAAGGCCTGAACATCACAACATCACACTGATAAAATTTTTCAAACATTTAAAGATGTATCAAATGAATTTTAACTGTAGATTTGTTGTTTTTCTTTAGGAGAAAAGATATGACATGTTATCAAATCTGCTTTGATAGATTAAATTTTATATCTGCAGCCTTACCGTTCGATGATAATGTTTTCAACATACAGATGTGGTGATTCAAGTGTCGCCAACAAAAAAAAATACTTTAAAAACACCTTCAATTAAATTTTTTATCTTTTTTTTAAAAGCATCTATTTCGACCACATTTATCATTAGAATCATCTAAAAAATATTTATATACTATTTTAAAATGCCTGCCTCTATTGATGACAAACTCATGAAAACTGCAGTTTTAATGAAAAACAAAAAAAAAAAAAAAAAAAAAAAAACGGACGCCTCTTTAAAGAAATATCATTTTATACAGGACTGCATCGCTCAAAAATCTCAAAGTACCTTTGAAGACTCAAACACCCAAGAGCACCAAAACTAACAGGAGCAAAAATCAATCATGATCGTAGAAAACTTTCTGCAAGAGATAAACGATTTTTTGTTAGATATGCTAGTTCACATTCGTGGAAAGATATTAAATCGATGGCCATACCTGAGCTATATGGTGGCCACCAAATCACTTATGTAACGGTTTCTAAAATACCAAAACAACATGGATTAAGGCTATATACTGTAAGAAAAAAAACATATTTAACTGAAGAGCGAAAATATAATATGCTACAGTTTGATAAAGATCATTTACACTTAAGAGATGATGACTGGAAAAATGTTGTGTTTAGTGACGAAAGTACAATTGAAATTGAAAAGGCATATCGACATATTAAAGTCATTCATAAACAAGGCGAAGAGATTTTTGATAGTAATATTCAAGCGACATTTAGGAATCGAAGATAATTTATCATGATTTGGGGAGAAATAAGCGGTCATTGTAAAACCCCCTTGTACTTTTGCAATTTACTTATGGAGCAATGTGCAAAGAGAGGGCACCGGAAAAAGCCAGGCTTTGGGGCTTCAGAGTATTTGGTGACTCTTCAAAAGTATCTTTTACCGGACATGAACGAAAAGAACAAAAAGTTTTAGCAAGACAACGCTCCTATTCATAAGGCCAAATTGGCTCAAAAATAGCTAATGACCAAAAGTTTGAGATAATTCTTTGGCCCGCTTCAAGTCTTGACCTAAACGCCATTAAAAACGTTTAAGCATATACAAAAAAAAGGAACTGTACATGCGTTTTTTAAAGCCCAGTTCAATTGATATATTGAAAGAATATCTGACCGTCATATGAAATGGTGTGGACTTTGTTGATAGCTATTTTTAAAATATGTCACAAAGAATGGTAGACTTGATAAAGCAAAGAGGTGAGCATATAAAATGGTGACTTGAAATAAATTTTTATTTAATTTACTATTGATTGAATATAATTCTTTTCAAGATATTTGATTACTTTGACGTTGAAGATTGAATATAAATGTTTGGAGAAGTCATAAATTAAAGTTTTCTTGGGGTATGTAGACACTTAAGGCGCCACATTTGTATATACGTATATTGGTTAGATTTTTACTTGTCGCCAATAATTATTAAAAATGATTTCATAAAATCTTATTGAACTCAAATGCAAAGCTTTGATGCTTGATGGCTTGTGTTTTTGAAGAAATAAGTTCATGAAACTTTTTTGAATTTAGTTAATTTTGATTTAAAAGAAAAGAAAAAAATTTATTATAAGTAAGAAATTGAAACAGACAACGTTGCTGCTTGATTCTGTTGTCCTAAGAGAGGTCATTAAACAATTTCTTAGTAGTTAGATAAGATTAATTAAAAACCTTCATTAGATTTAATCAACATGAATTGCAAAGATTAAAAAAAAAAATTTATATTACCTTAAGTTATAATAATAACCAATAATAATCGGACTAGTAAGATTAACTTTGTCGAATATGATATTTAATATTGTTTCATATCGGTTCACGGTAGTCTTTTCTTTTTTTTAAAAAAAAATCCAATCAAATTTTATTATTTTCAATTTTATACCCTTTGTAGTTCAATTTATGTCACTAAGTGTTACACATGTAAGACTATTTTATGAAGTTCAGTTTTTTGTGATTTAAATTATGTGCTAAAAAAAAAAGATAACTTACACAGTACACCTAGTATAACGTAGAACTTAATTAACAGAATTCAATACATGTAATTAAAAAATATTACTAAAATTCAAAAACTAAAAATACTACCTGAAACAACAATCAAACGACATTAAGTATCATAAGTTAGTTATAGAAAGCAATTCTAGTTAAAAAAATTTTAATCATGTAAAAGATTATTGACAACTGAAAAAACTTCTAAAATTTTTAAAATATATTTTTATACGTATAAATGGGACAGTTTACTAATAAATGATCAGAGCTTTCACACAAGCCAATACTTAATATTGGTCCTTGTAATAACTAATATATAGATAGATAAAAAATCTGTTTATTGTCCTTACATCATATAGTTACATAATTAAAATAATAATAACAAAGATATACAAAGGAGACATGGAGTTCAAAAAACATTTATCAATTTCTTACTATTGATTTTTTTTTAAATCTCTTCACAAAACTCCATTGGATTCAATTAGTCTTAATTCATAGAATTTCATTATATTCAAACATACAGCCTTTGTTGGCCAATAATAACAATCTTTTCAGAGGAATCAATATTGACCTCTCACTAAATATTATGACAAATATAGATCTATCAAAGAAAATGTCATTAGATCCAAACAATGTGTACATTTTAATATTGAGCGTCAGCGATAACAAACACTTGTAACCCAGTTAGGCTTGTCAGGTCAAATCAGTTACACGTAGTAAATTAATATATTAAAAAAATTACACGCAGTAAAACCACAGCAACCTGTTCTAATCGAGCAAGCTAATAGCATAGACAATGTGGTAAATTCTTTTAAATTTTTGGCTATTGCTTGAAGGTTTTTTTTTTTTTTTTTTTTTTTTTTTTCGTTATGAACACAAATTATGTTTGACGTCTGTAGCATGATTAGTTAACTAAAACTTTCAAATTTTTGTTTGTAGTATCTGTTATTAATAGTTTTATATCTAACAGATTTTTTTTAATTGCTTTCGTTTTGGTTTTTTGTGATGATTTTACTGATCAAAAAAAATCTTTTTTTGTTTACTTATTTATAGACCAAAACTTAATCTAAGAGTTCTACTTGATACCAAAAAAAAGGGGTCTTGGAGCGGATATTCAAAGTTCTTAAACTCGCTACGTATAATTTATTTGTGTCTAAAGGGCGGTTTCTTCAGACTGAACACTCAATATTTTGCACCTAACCACGAAAATATGGAAGACACCCGGAAATCAAAAATGATATTCAAGAAGCTTTGAAAAAAAAATGACACTTAAAATATTTTAAAGCTAATACTACTTTTTGTTTGTTTGTTTTATTTAGTTGAAAGGTCGGGTTTCAGTTAACGCTTTATTTTTGTTGTATATAGTCAAACAGTAAGAGGACATAAACTTTTGAGTATTGACCCAAATCATAGAGGCCATTAACTTGTAATATTAAACCAAGTTTACTAAACTCATAAAATGTCATTTAATACGTAATAGGTGGTTGACAGAAATATCAGACTAGTGATTTAATACCCAAACTTTTTTTTTTTTAATTTTTCTTTTTTTTCGTTGTGACAGCGAGTTGTTGTTGTTATGTGGTTGGCAGTTAGTAAATATATGTTGCCCTTGCAGGGCTACTTGTGCAAAAATCGCATTAGGTATCTATACAATTGTTATTACGTTATTATCATAAAAAAAAAAGTACTTTATGACTTAGAAATAAAATATCGTAAGTTTTATTTTTTTCACAGAAATCAACAATGACTACAAATACAAATTTTTGTTATCGAATCTCTTAACGGAAGAGTTCTTGTAACAACTACAATCAAACCTTTTCTTTTTTTTTTTTTCCCACAAGATAATGTTGATCAATGCCAAATTAAAATGCTCCTAACCAACAGAATAATCTAGCAATAAGCTTACTATCGATAGCGCTGCCTATACTTAATCAACCATCAAAATCCCGTAATCCAAAGAATAGCAAGTCAAAAAAAAAAAGAATCAAATCTTCATTACCTCTATCATGTGTCGTTATTTTCCCGGGTGTGTGTAAAAATTTCAATTCATACAATAAGTTACATAACTTAGTTTCTCTTGCGGAAACGTCTCTCCTGGCTCTGAGCAGAAACATGTGTGACGTTGACAGGGAGCTTAGCAAAGCCAAGGTTCTTGAGGAGCTCAGCAGTGTCCTTGTCGACATCCAAAGCACCGTCGGTGTTGGAAAGGTCAAGGGCAGAGACCTCAGGAACGTACTGGTCACGTCTCTCACGCTCCTCCTCCTGGAGCTTGAAAGAAATACCACGGACGGGACCCTTCTGGATACGCTTCATCAAGTGGGTGGTGTAACCAGCAATCTTGTTGCGGAGACGCTTGGTGGGAATGTAAGCAATCTCACCGGCGAGGCGCTTGTTGGTCTCGAAGTCGAGAGTGAGCTTGGGGTAGTAACCCTCGATCATCTGCTTAGCAGCACGCTTGACAGTCTTAGTTCTAACGCGACCCTAAAAAACAAACCACCATGTTAATACAACTGAAAAAAAAACACATAAAAAATAAGATCGCCTAAGCTGTCGACAAAAAAGCAAAAAAAAAAAAAGATTTGAAAAAAAGACGGCATGATAATAGAGTGTCGTGTACCTACCATTTTGTGATTGTGTGTATATCCTGATTATCGGTGAGCTGAATCGAAAAGGAGGTTTTTCAAAAACGAAGAGAGAGAAAAAGAGAGGGAGAGAAAAAAAAAGAGGGTACTTCCAAGAATAAAAAAAAGAACGAAAAAAAAAGTTTGAGTGTGTGTTGTCTGGGTTAGCTAGTGGGATCAAAGGTTTAGGGTGATTTTTGTATGGACCAAAAAAAAAATTGGTTTCCTAACATAGTAATGTTGTGACTGTCACAAACGTCTGAGATGTACTGAGAAAACGTGAAAATTGGGATATTTGAGAACAAATGTTTTGAGTGCGTTTCAATCTGACATGACAGGTTTATTACTATTTATTATGTAATGATGACAGTAATTGCGTTTCCTAGACAACACATTTGTTTTTTTTATATTTTGTTTTACCTGTGGTTTATTGGTAATAACAAAAAAGTCGTAAATTTTTGTCATCACCACCACTTTTTGATTATTTTTTTTTTGTTATGATGTTGATATAACAGTTTATATCCGTGTGACTTTTTTGTTTTTTTAATTTTGTTTCTGTATTTTTCTCGATCTTATTTCTGTTGTTTAACATAACCCCCTACAACACCCCTTAATCCAGCATTTCAGGAATCTCGACATCGGCCTCATTGCCATCCAGCATCGCAATCAAAACTAGCCGAAAATTCAAAAGCAATTAGGACATTAATATTTTCCCCTGTTCATCTAGTTGCTATTTATTTCATTTTCTTTTTGTTTATTTGGCTGTATCCTTTTTGATTAATTACGAGATCTATTTCAATTTATATCCTTTTTTTTTTTGTTAGTTGTATGGGGGACGTGACTACTTGAAAAAAAAAAGTTCACATTTGGTTTTCCACGCGTTTTTCATTTTTTCCCCTCCCCCTCTCGGTACGACGGTTCAACTGCCTCAGCCCACACACCACATTAACCACACACAAATTGGTTCGTTTTTAACTCATCATTTAAAACACTCGCATATCACCACGTCAGTTTACTTCATCTTTAAACCCTTACCCATATGACAACAGCATCAACCTCAGCGGTCAAAAAAATTCCTGAACCTGGTGCCAAGTAAGTAAAAGTGCTTTTATTATTTATTCAGTTTCATTTTTAGAGGTGAATTAGGGATAAGTTATTAAGTTATCTGTAATCTCTTTTTCATTTTTTTATCTCTGTCTTTCTTTGTCCAGGTTTATTGCCGATAGCGCCGCATCTAACACTAATCTTATAGGTTTCACTGTGATATATGCTCCTGCGACTGTTCCAACCTCGTCGGTATTACATGCGCTATATGCCCTGATTACGATCTGTGTGTGCAATGCTTTGCCCAGGGTAAGTACTCAGGTAATCATCGCCCATGGCACGACTATCAAATCATCGAGCAGCATGCGTACCCTATTTTTCAGGAAGACTGGGGTGCCGATGAGGAGTTGCTGCTCATTGAGGGCATGAAGTCCTTTGGCTGTGGCAACTGGCAGGACATTGCTGATCACATTGGTGGCCGAACTAAGGAAGAAGTCGGCGAGCACTACACGCGTATATATCTCGAGTCTGACACGTATCCGGTGCCGAACCTCAAACGCAAATTTAACATTGATCCAACAGAATTTGCACAGAAAAGGCGAAAGCGTATCGAGGAAAATCGCGCGAATGCTATGAAGCTGGCACCACCTAAACAAAAGCCCAATGCATCGGTGCCATCATGTCATGAAGTTCAGGGTTATATGCCTGGCCGTCTTGAATTTGAGACTGAGTACGAAAACGACGCAGAGGTTACGATCAAGGACATGTTGTTTGATCCGGAGGATAATGAAACAGAGATTGAGCTTAAGCTCACAATTCTAAATATTTATAACTCACGGTTGACGTCGCGCGCGGAGCGTAAGCGCGTCTTGCTTGAGCACTGCTTGCTCGATTACCGCAAAAACATGGCATTGGAAAAGAAAAAAACCAAAGAGGAACGAGAGTTTTTCAACAAAATAAAAGCGCTGGCGCGACTAATGACGGCTCAAGACTACCAGACGTTTGTAGCTAATATCATGACCGAGTTGCATTGCCGGCGGCGAATTGCAGAGTTGCAGGAATATAGACGAAATGGTATCCGCACGTTTGCAATGGCTGCAAAATATGAAAATGACAAGGCAGTGCGCACCAACGCGTTGAACAGTAATGGCGGATCAAGTAATCTGATTAGTAGCAACATTAACCAGATAATGATGCTGGGCGGCACGCGACACACAGCAAACTCATCTTCTCGCTATCCGTCAGGGTTCAATACGCCGGTACGTGAAACAATATCAGTTACAGGCAACAAAGTGTTTTCAGGTAGTGTACACCCGCTTCATCACAGTACTGTAGACGTCAAAAAGTATTTGAGCAACGATGTGGTAAGCATGGAACCATCAGTACCACTGGCGACTTCAACTGTAAACGGTACAGCTACCAGCAACAATACTACGTCCGCTGCCAATGACACCAATAATAACAGTACTGATAGTTCAAATATAGAGTTAACAACAACAAGTGCGGCGGCACACGCTGCGACAACTGCAAATGGAATTTTAAGTATTAACGACATCAACACCAACGCGTTGACCCCTGAAACTGCGGCACGATTAGCAGCAATAAACAACAAACTTTTTAGAAAACCTGTGGCCAATCCACTCGACATCTCGCGCGCAACCGACGTCGAGCTGCTCTCACCTGAGGAACAGGTGCTGTGTTCACAGCTTCGCATTCTACCCAAGCCGTATCTGTCCATCAAAGAGACCCTTTTTCGCGAGTTGCTACGCTCCGGCGGTGTGCTTAAGAAACGTACTGCGCGTGAGCTTATCAAGATTGACGTCAACAAGACAGCGCGCATCTACGAGTTTTTCCAAGCACAACGATGGATTGCGTAATTTTTGTCGTGACTTTTATTATAATCAATGTCTTGTTACCGAAAAAAGGTAAAGCTTTGGTTTTCTCTCTTACGACTTATTAATCTGCACTTGAAAAGAAAGAAAAAAAATTGTACATGTAATGACTTGTGTATAACTGAAAATAAGCCTAATTTATCCAGAATAATGATAAAAAAAATTAAAGCGAATAAAAATGAAACAACTTTTAGGCACTTATTATCGAGATAGATGTTTCTAAAAGAATAATAATAGAAAAGAGTTTAGAGATATTCAAATGTAGATAATTGAAAAAAAATATGAGAAATCTATATCTTAAAGTTTTACAAAAAAAAATAAATAAAAAAAATAAATAAATAAATAAAAAAAAAAAGCATACAAGAAAACAATATAATGAAAGACAAATAACGTAAAAAAGAACAAAAAAAAACTGAAGATGTTTAAATCCACACAAGCGGAACCTCATAAATGCGTTCGTCGTAGACGCCTAGGCGACGTTGAAGAGTGAGCGGACGTGGTTGCGGCACAGACGCACGCCTGGTAGCAAACGAGGCTGAGCCTGAAGCGGCTCGGTTTGGGTCTGAGTTGCGGCGATGCGGCGTTTCCCTGACATTTGACTGGCTATCACGGTTGGGTGGTAAGCAAGCTTGCGCCAACATACTAATTACATCAAACGTCGAGTTTTGGCGGTCAAACGGGCAGTCCGCTGCTAGCAGACCAAGACTGACGAGGTGCTGGCGCACAGCCTCTTCACTTTCGCTGTACGTTGGTAGTCTCTCGTCTTCATCGTTCCAGTCCACTATGTCAGCACTGGCGCACACACTGCACATGACACTGCAGACATCAGGACGCGCGGCCGCAGTAACGCACCCACAGGCACGCTCGACACCTGCAGTGGAAGCGTACTTTGGTGGCAGCGAGCGGCGGACCATCTGCTCAAACCTGATGTTGGCAATCAGCCTCAGGAACGAGCGCGCACGTGAGTGGCTCTTAAATGGAATGGTACAGACATAGGGACCCTCATAACAGAGGAAGTACCACTGACCAAGATCGCTCTGCACTGCCTTCATAGTGTCAATAGCGCTAATGAGAATATCAAATTGTGGATGGGGCGGTGCAGCTGACGGCGCGTTGGTTGACACAAAGAGAAGACGCTCAGTGGTGACGTAGAGGGTACCAGGAGTGCAGTTTCGAGTGAGGTATTGGTGCAAATTCTCTAAGGCCACCTGGGCGTTAGCATTAGCGGTAGAGGTAGTTGTCGCAGAGACTAAGTTGTTTGTAGAAGCTTGTGTATTGAAACTATTGAGGGAAAATGCGTTATTCGTTAGATTCGTTAAAGGGTTGAGGGTCGTGTCATCATCAAGGGGGTCGTTAGAAAAGGAGGTGTCAGCATTATTGTTGTTTCTGCTACTGATTCGGGTGAGATGTTCTATAAGAGAACTGGATCGAAAGCGCCGCGTCGTAGTGAGCTGAGTTGTAGATGAATTGCGGGCGCCGCTTCGATTACTAGATGGGGGAGTCGCATTACTTTTGCGAGAGTTTTTAATCGCGCTATTAATGTTATTGTTTTTGTTTACACTTGTGTTATCAGCCTTGTGGAGTCTAATCTCACTGGGCCGCTTCATAGAAGTTTTATTAGGAAATCGCTGAAGCAAAACTTCATTTGGATGTAAAATAGGCACAATATCGGGTAAGGAAGACATGGAAACCTCCAGAGAGTCATTGATTTCCTGTTGGTTCAGATTCTGCTGTTCAGTAAAAATTTCATTGTCGAAAGCGAGTGGGGTAGTGCACTGAACGAGAGGTTCAAGATCCTCCAGAAGAGCATCATCAGGAAACACCGGAGTCTCAGCAGAGTTGATGAGAATGTTGGTGTTACTGCTATTGTTAGAGATAGATGGGTTGTTGCGCTTAGATTTTAAAGAAGATCGACCGTAAGATCGAAAGGAAAGCTGAGTTACACCTAGAAAAGAGGGCATTGAAAACATGCTATGTAATTTTTCCAATTAAAAAAAAAAAATAATAAAGGGAAAAACACAAGTTTAAAAAGATAACAGAAAAAATCTATAAAGTTTCCAGAACTTCAAGAATTCAAGAAGAATAATATGAAACAGAAAAAGGCAGGAAATATATAAGAAAAAGGAAAAATAAAAGGAATTGTTGAACTTAGCAGTTTATATGGATTTTTTTTTTTGATAACGAGAGTGGAGAGAGTTTTTCCAAGGTTTTTTTTTAAAAATGGTACAAGGGGCGGCCTATTGAAATAATAAAATTATGATAAAATAATAAATTATTAACTTTAATATTTTCAACTTTATACTTTCTCACATGCAAGAGAGCTAAAGTATAATAATAATAATAAAATAATAATAATAATAATAAAATAATAATAAAATAATATAATAATAAATAAATAATAATAATAATAATAATAATAATAATAATAATAATAATAATAAATAATATATTAAAATAATTAATAATAATAA
>QVTG01000128.1:14333-56019 GCA_013305925.1 Geotrichum reessii | reverse complement strand
AATAATAATAATAATAATATAATAATAATAATAATAATAAATAATAATAATAATAAATAATAATAATAATAATAATAATAATAATAATAATAAATAATAATAATAAAATAGAAAAAAAAAAAAAAGATAAATTGCATCGTAAAGTTTGATTGTTTTAAGAAAAAAAAAATAGCATTAAACTATGAATTTGGTATAAATAATAACATGTCTCCTATCTTAGCTACTTAATTTTTCAAAGTTCTCTTTTTTTTTAGTATTTTTTTCAATAAACAAATTTATTCAAATGTTTTTGACTGATTAAAGTGCTCTGAACATAATAGCCTCTTTTATTTCTCTTTTTTTTTTTTGTTTGCTTGTTCGATAAGAGCTCATTTCTTGTTCCAGACTACTGCATGGAATGAACTTACTTTTTTTTCTAGAAACACCCGCCAAAACATAAAATTGATTCAACCAAACTTCAAGGACTTTCCAGACTTTATAAAAAAATTGCCCTAAACTTTCAGCAACACCAGCTGTTTTAGCTATCTGACTCTACAATTAGTATTATCATGAACAGCAACAATAAACTCAATCAAAATTCTTTTGAAAGCAACTCTTTTTATGAACATAGACCAAGCATTGATTCTGAAGACTCTCAACGTCACTCATTAATCAAAAAGCTGGTTCGCTACAGCCATTTCAAACTATACTCGCGAATTACACGTGAATCGCAGGAATTGACCTCTGTGCTAGAAAAATCTCAATTTTTTGGTTCACATAGCTCGAGTCTGTCTTTGCTATCAGGCTTGCAAAGTGAAATTTTCGTCCCAGCTGAAACTAACACGTCAAACGCCAGCTCACTAACCTTAGAAAAGTCTTCACCATCATCATCCTATTCTTCATCAAACATTGCTACCAATTTCAAAAATCATGGATTGGTCATGAAACCATCTTCCATTATTCTAACTTCTTCTTTTCTAAAACTAGAGTCATCTCAATCTTCTGATTCTATATTATCTTCACCATTGTCAACTCCATTTACCAATAAGCGGTCTTCATTCTTTCATTTGAATTCAAAAAAAAGTTCAACTACCAAATCCTTTTTGCAACTTCACAGTCCGAGGCACCTATTCTCCAACTCCTCTCCAAGCCCGAATTACAATAATCCCATCGCAGTACATGATAACATATCAAAGTCAGAGATATCTTTCAATTCATCTGCGCATGCTAGTTCTATATTTTCATCAAAAAACTTTTTGCATTTTTTCTCTTTCTACAAACACTCTCCAAAAGTTTCAGAAAGTTTGGACTTAAAAAACAATCTATCTAGTTCAGCATTGCAAGCAAACATTGTTGCCAACGACAGAGCTAACTGGACTGGGCCAGACTGTAAGCAAAATTATTTTTTCAATTCTTGATATTTAAAAACTTGTTTACTAACTTTTTTAGGTCTTGATAAGATCCAACATTTTTTGCTGGAAGCTATTATACAATCTACTGGTTTTATGCCGGAACTAAATTTGCATTACTGCATTAATAATGGTAAATTAACAAAGTAAGTGAACGTATTAATAATTTGCTCAATTAAATCTAACACGATTTAGAGGGACTGGAACTATAACTACAAATTCCTTGCTTATTCTCACCGAGGCATCTCATGACTCTAAACATTGTTTCAATCTTAGAACTACTTCAATTGCTGTGTCATTTGAGTTATCCAAAATTTATATTAGCTTTCCCTTTATGAAGGATAAAAAATGTGACAGTTTTATTCTTCAGTTATTCATTGACGCATCAAGCACGTTTAAATTGAATAGATTTTGTGACTGGATTGCTACGCTTCTTGTTCATTCTCATTTAAAACTCAATGGCCTAGAAACCCGGAGCTACTATCCTTTGACTCTGAAAAATAGTAGTTCATACGAAGAAGATAAATCCAAGTCTAATATTTTGATTGAAAGTTTAGTTGAATTCAATACTGATTTTAATGATAATATTTGGGTCACGGCATATGCCAAACTGAAAATTGACGGGATACTAGAGCTTGTTGATGTCAAGAGTCAAACTATCCATGAGTATGACCTTCAAACCGTTAAAACCAGTAATATCAACGAAAATTTTATTTCTCTATTGTCTCAGCAGCATGTCATCAACGTTATAATAAAAGACATACTTTCTAATTCTAAGAAAGTTTTCAACATCAAACTAAAAAACAAGCTGGAAAATTCTAAATGGCTATACAGTTTAAAGTCTGTGTCTAGGCCTCACATATTTTCTACTGCTACTGGTAGTTTGCTCACATCTATTCGCATATCAAAGGTCTTGAATCTTAATATTATCAAAGCTAAACTGGATCCTTCTTTTGTGCTTAAACATCTCAACAACGACTGTGGAGTTTTCATTAAAATATCATTTGGTAATTTTCAAGCAAAGACTTGTAACACCAAACTTGTCAAGATGCCATTTTGGCTAGACGAGTTTTGGTTTAATAACCTGCCTCAAAATGACATTCCCGAAATATCTTTAGAATTATGCATTACTAACCACAAAACTGATCAAATTGAGTTTTCTGGTTATCTGACTCTCGATGAAAAAAGTGTTTTGAGAAATAACGGTCTTGAAACCTGGTACAAAATTAAAGCTGCTGATCTAGATTATAATGATATTGGTCAGCTTTATGTAAGGGTTAGTGTCGATGAAACTAAAGTTGCACACACTAACCATTACCAGGTTGTTGGTGATGCGTTTGACCATTTGTCTCTTGATATAAAATATCTTTTTGCTTTTGATGACAATGAAACCAGCAATATAGGTCTCACTACAATCAATGATTTGCTACTTAAGCTCATGATTGCTCATTCAGATTCCTTTCTCGCTTCATCTTGGATCTCGGCGCTGATCACGCAGGAGATTGAAAAAGTTAAAAATTTTATGATAAAAAAGCATGGAAAGTCGTGCTTGTATGAAGATTGCTCTAAAAAGCAAAAAGAGTTCCGAACTAACCTCAGTAACTCTCTATTTCGGGGTAACAGCCTGCTAACGCGTGCGCTAGAAAAGTACATGCGAATTATTGGTATGGAGCATCTTCAAGCTACTGTTGGCACCTTTGTTCGCGAATTTATTAGCCAATCTCCTAATCTCGAAATTGACCCGAGTAGAATTATGGATGAGTATGACCCTGAATTGATTGCTGAAAATCATCAAAAAGCACTTCTTGATAATACTACTAAAATTTGGAATCTCATACAAAATTCTGTTGATGAGTTACCAATGGCACTTAAGCAAGTATTTAGCCACCTTAGTGACGAGCTCGAAACTAAATTACATCAATCTTCTCTTTCAATTCAAAGCTACGTTGGAGGATTTTTGTTTTTACGGTTTTTTTGCCCAGTCTTGCTGAATCCAAAAGCACTTTGCACTAGTTTTGGTAATGACACGTGTGATGCCAATGTTCAGCGCTCACTGACGTTGATCGCCAAAATGCTCATGTGCTTTGTCAATCATTCGCGATTCGGTTTGAAAGAGCCGTGGATGCTTCCTATGAATTCGTTCATCGATAATCACAATCACGAACTAAGCGCTTATTTTGACAAAGTCACTCTGAAACTGGATAAGCAACAACAAAACAAATTTTCTAGAGTTGCGCTGGCTATTGACACGTTTGCAGAGAGAGAGTTTTTTTCTTCTGTTAACCAGAAAATTGGAAATACCCCATTGAGGGAAGTTTTCAACAACAAGTTCATGATCGACGAGACGGCTTCCTATGCACAGCTGGTCGATGTTTGGAAAATGTACCTGAATCCTAACAAAGCTAACTTTTTTAAGAAACTTGCAGCTGCCACTAATCCCGTTGAAGATGACCCATACTCGGTTCTTGCAAAGTTCGAGCGGTTTTACGATGCTTGTGAGAAGACCTGGACCACTTCAAGTCAAATTATCAATAATCTTATAAACCAGGCAGATCAGTTTGACCCTGCAGCGACTGAGAGTTACGCTCGCCACATGGATTTAGAATGGACAGCAAGCAGCATTGAAAATAATGGTAAGCTAGAGGCTTGTGTTCAGTTTCACAGACAGCCATATATCAGGCCCAATTCAAGTGATTGGCACATCAAGCCAAAGGAAGTTCACAAGGGTGATCATAGCGAATCTTTGATTAATAGTAAGTCGCTTGTTACGTATGCTACTGCCTTGTTAAAGCCAGGTTTCAGCTGTGCTAGAACAACCGAGTGTGTCACTAGCACCCCGGCCATTCTGAAAAATGTTCAACATGATTGTGATACTGTAACCGATAAAAGTTTTAGGTTTACTAACGAAAGAGACGACTCAAAAAGTGTTCATTCAGCTTTTAGTCCCTCAGTAATGATCAACACTTCTGAAAGTTTAGTTTCCAATGACACAGATTTCGTGCTTGAAACTGATAATGGTAATAAAGCCGTGGAAACGAGCTCTTTTGCCTGTAGAAGCAGCATCAGCAGAGATACAAAAGACCCAACCACTTTTGAAATTTTTAGCGTTTCAGCTTTGTTAGATCCAACAAAGATGGAAGTCGGTAACTTTAAAGAAGAAAGGCCTAGAACTCTTTGCTCTATGCCTGAAAACTTTTTAGTTGATTCACCGAAACTTTTGCCATCATGATTACCATAATGTAATAAATAATCTCAAAAAATTAATTTGAATGTTTTGAAATTTATATTAATGTGTTATATAACCTGCTGGTTACTATGGTTTGAAGATTCATGGTAGATTTTCATTTATTTTGCAGTTCAGAATTTAAAAATTATTTTTGATATTCTTTTTGGCATCAGAGTTTGAGCAAAATTATGATAAAAAAGATTGGTTTAAATTTACATGTGAGCAACTTATTGTTTTCATATGTTTATGTTTGATTATGTATAAGTTGAACCTTCAAGAGTCAAGCAACAACCATGAAATAAAATATAATCATTTCAGTCATTTGTTTAGTAACTTATTAAGTTTACTTTAATTACTACCATTATTTTTTTTCTTTTTTGAAAAATCTAAATTTCAAATTTTCGTCTTAAGTATATCTTATTGATATTACGGATAAAAATACAAACAAAAAAAAGCACTTATATAGAATTTGCTGCAGATCATTTGTTTGGGTCACTGATTTTGTTACAGAATAGAAGACTCTGTGGGGGCTGCTTTTTTTTTTTTTTTTTGTTAGTGTAAAAAATAAAAACGAATTCCCTTTATTACAAAAAACAATTTCTTTGCAACATAAATAAAGGACATGGTCAAGTCGCCAGCATAAGACTTTTCGAAAGGTTTTCAATTTATGCAGTACGTGACAGAGATCGTCATTTTTCGCACCCTTCTGAGTCTCATTAAGTTTTGATATTATCCAACTTTAAAGAAATGATTAACGCAACAAATATATAATATGCCCTGTGACTTTGTTGATCTATAGTAGTCCCTTTTTTCAAGATTTCAGTGACAATTTTAACAAGGCATGATTTTTTTTTAAATTGATTTGAACTCAATGAAGATAATTTTTACATTTGCGACTGTCAGATACTATTTTGGAGACTTGATGTATTTGCAACTCTAAACTTTTCAGCTCATCCTGAAACTCTTGAATTATAAACTTGTAATTATATACTCTTTCATAATCATACGTATTTAACCTTTGGCACTTTGGGCTACACAATACGCCGGAAAATAAGCTAGTCTAAAATCAATGGCTTTTTATTAACCCAATGATTTTTTTTTTTTTTTTTGCAACACGATTGTTAAGGTGTTCAAGCGGTCGCTTTTATGTTGTTGTTGTTTGTTTGTTTAGAGATACGGTACCGGTATAAATCTACGAAATATCATTTGAAAATTATAGCATGTTTCTTTTTTATTTCTGGTTGTCTCTAGTCCAGTTAACATTTGAACGTGTGCACATAGTCTGAAAGTCTACGAGTGATTTTACGTAAAAAAAAAAATGGAATAACAGAATTTTTCTTTTCATACTTTTGTGCGTCGTTATTAATTAGGAGAAAAAGTAAAGAAAGATCGAAAACAGCATTTTCTGTGCGGTTTGTGTGTTGAAATCAGTATTACAATAATGCCATTATAATGACATAGTTCAGCTGAAACCCTTTTTTTAAGATACCAGCAAGCAAGCAAGAAAGTCATAGTATGAAAAGCTTTGAATGTTAGGTAGACCAATTTATTTATTGTTGAAAATAAACAATATATACATATTATCATGAAAAAAAAAAGTATATAGGTGGAAAACGTATGTTTGGATGCTATTCCATAGCAGGTTGCAAAAACGCAAACATTATATCAACTACCGATAAAAGATTCAGTGTTGCACGCACAACCATTTTGAGAATTAAAAAGGCAATATTAGTAGTTTACAGATCTACATAAGTCTTATTTTTTTTTTTGCAAGTAAATTATTGTTAAAGCTTTTGGATTCCCACCGCTCTCTCAGTGTATCACATTATGGTGATCATGTCCGTATGAAAAAGTGTTGTCATTATGAGTTTTGTGTTTCGTCTTTGATTATGCCATCAGTAGTCCCTAAATCTCTAATGTGAAGTTTTAGATTTTAACATTGGGTAAACTATTCATTTCATGCAGTTCGCAAACTATTTCTGGCATTATGCTTGTTAGCTCCCATAAATCTCATTTTGGCAAAGAATCTAAACTAAATGAAGTGGGTTTTGAAAGTATCGGTTACATCTACCTCCTCTGAAGACAAGTCAAACATCCAAAAAAAAAAAAAACATTGATATATGTACTCAAAACTAGTTGAGTTGAAATATATTTTAAATTTAATTATATGAGCGTTGTTAGCTTTTTCCTTGCGTTCTACTTAAAGATTACCAAGCTTTTTGTTGCCTAGTTAGACCAATCCAGTTATGAGTTGGATGTATTTACAGTTAAATTTCTACTCGATACTATGTGGCACCATAATGTGGATCATTTATCTTATTATAGTTTTCGTAGACATGTCAAAAAAAGTAAACATCAAGATATCAACTTGTAAAACGACCTGTAAATTATCTCAATATCTTTATGATATGGTGCGTAAAATGCTTTTTTTTTTTGTTCTTTCTTTTTTGTTAGCTCAGCTTATTCTGAAAAAACAGCTTGTTTTAACTGGCTTATTTACCATCTTTGAAACATCACTCCCGCTCAAGTGGTCCTTTCAAGTTAAGCTGTAATCAATTTCAAATGCTGTGTTTAGCCAAGTAGTAATGTACTCACGTAAAAATTCATACATATCTTAGCAATAAAAAGCTGCTTTGAAGTTTCTAACCCTGGCCGTGTGATATTCATAATAAATATATTTTCAGAAAGACTATTGTGCTAACTCAGCTAAGCTCAATTATTTAGCTGTAAATAGTTGATAAAGTTTTTATACGTATATACAATATGGATCACAAAGCCTACAAAACATGATATCTAGTTATTACTTGAATCGTTAAAATATTCAAGCTATCTGAGTTACGTGTTCTTTATTCTTTTGGTGCTAAAACTGCTATCTAAGTTACCTAGTATGATCGCAATATCTTTAAGGTTTATATAGAACCAATTTTACGTCGTTGTCTTTTTCTTGTATACGTATATATAATCTGTTGCAGCTATGCCAATTGATTAGCATGAAGACGGTCTTGGATTTTCTAACAAATTGCTAGGATACCTGCTATTTCTTTATTAAAAAGATCAGAATAATCATTCAATGGAATGGCTTTCAGCCACTTGTCATTTCGAAAGCTAATATGTTTTTAGTAAAGAAAGAAAACTATGCGCCTGGCAAATATGTAGCATGGTTGAATCATCATGTGTTTCAATTTTTCAAGGTTAAAAAGTTATAAAATGTACACTGGCATTGACAAGCCTTCAGGGTTTGTACTTACAGAAGCTTGAAAGGGTAGCGTCACAATGGTCGTAGTATCTGGCTAGATAGCATTTGCGAAATTATTGTCGCTGATCTCAAAGTGATTGTTCAATTGGTTTAGGTCTAAATTCTTCCCTATGCCGTATCTCAAAAATAAAATTCTGCTAAGGCTTCCAGAATTCCAGAACACCTTTATAGAAGGATAATTTCAAACAATATACGCTGTGAACCAGATTCGAATAGTTGTGCCCCTATATTATACATTGTATTCTGTGAAGCCACACAGAAAGAAACGCACAAAAGCTATTTTTAAGGGGAGAACCGTTTTCAAGGCGTTTACAGAAGAATTCCAAAAAAAAGTTTATTTTCCAATTCATGATAAACCCAAAAACTCGAATTGGTTAACTTGATTTTTAGAGCAAAAGCGGTAGTGATCGCTTTAATAGGGCTAGGTGTTTTTGGGTGAACATCATTTAATTACTGCATCACTATGTAAAAACAAACTTTAGTAAACTTGTTCTGTTTTTGTTTTAGAGTGTAAACCTAAAAATTAAAAGAAAAGTTGAAAAAAAGTATTTAACCCTGTTTTTATGGGTTACAATAATAAGGTTAAAAAAAGTTCTAGATCAAGAACTTTTTTTTTTTGTTTTTGTCATTCATTTCGAAAATAACAAATACTCAACTACAAAAATCAGAATAAATAAAACTTTTTGAATATGAAAAAAGAAAAAAAAAAGTTTTTAAACTATTTATTTAAACAGAGCTTTCATGACATCACAGTATTTTAAGACTTTTTGTAAAGAATTCTTTGTGATACTTATGTGAGACTTGTGTAATAATAACCCACGACTGTGCTTTTCATTTTTTTCAGTTACTCATATCTTAGTCTCAAAAAAAAAAGCTTTATTTGATTGTATTTTTGGAAAAAATGAGTTGGTAATCATAGTATTATAAAACATTGAAAGTATTTACTCATTTCAAAATACTATTCCTATTACCAGCATCAGTTATTTTCATGATAATTTCTTTGAATAGTTTAGTAATTAGCAAAGTAATAAACAAAAATTTCACGACATCCTTGTGCTTTCAGGCTAACCACAATTTTCAAGGTACACACTTTTGCTCGCTAACTTCGCATTTTTAAATGAGACTTGGTTAGTGTTTTTAACCACCTTTTAAACTATTTTGACCATTAGTTTATCAACTTTGTCATTAGGTTAACAATACGGTTAATGCTAAAGTAACAAGTTATAACAATTTATTTAACTAGTCTTTAACCTTTATGTTTAACCATATGGTTTAAGTATCATTGTCTGCATAATTGTATGAGTGTCTCAACTAATTTGGCACAAAATATAGTTGACGTCGATGTTATCTATGTGCATTATAAATTTATATTTATAAATAAAAGAACAAAAAATCCGGTTGTGAAAAAATGGTCTGACTTTTCTTGTTTAGTTCTGAACCTGCATGCTCAAATAGAGAGTAAAAAAAAAAAATCAAATGAATTTTTGGCTTTATATAGCACGGCGTCGAGGACGACTTTATCTCAGACAGACTCTCATGTTGTTTCCCACGCTATGTTATTATAGACAAAGCAAGTGCGTTAAAAATCTTGGTGATGTTCGTGAAATGATAACTGTGCCTTAATTGGAATGAAAAACGCAGTTATTGATCCTGGTTTCTATACTAAGACAACAATTTGTTGGTACCAACAGGGAGGCTGGCTCATGACAAGAAGCAAGTTCAAATTTTGGCTTCTACCCATGTTTCTGCATATTATTGACTTTTATTTTTCAATTTGCTTTTAATTTTTCTATTGTTTTTATTGCTCCTCTATTGCTTTACTGATTTTTATTATTTCATGTGCCGGAAAGATGAAAAGAGGAGAATTAAAAGCGTTTTTTTCTTTTTTTTTTTTGATCTCATAAGTAACATAACAATTGCGTCGTACTGAGCTCGGCTAATTCTCTACAAAAGTAACCTATTGTTCAAAATTAATGGATGAAGATTATGTTTCTTTTTTGTTTCTTTGTTTTTTTTAAGTAATGAATGCCAAAAATTAATTACGGATACCCTTTGAGGAGAATGGGGTAACAATATCTAATGCAGTACCTTTTTAATCAACTTGTTGTCGCATTCAATGTGGTATTAGAGATGGTATACACTTGCGAATAAGTTCTCTCACACTTATACAATGCATAGTACAATCAAAAAAAAATTTCAACTAGGCAAGCATATTACCAAGACTTGAACAGCAACATTCATTAAACTGGACTGGAACCCTCCGGCATGTGTCTATGTTTTTTTTTCAGCATGACCACATAGGTTAGTACTGTTGCGTTGTATATCAAAGTCTATTAAAACGCAGTACCTGAAAAATAAGCCAGAATTACAAAAAGTTTCAGTTTTCTTTTTTTTGTTTGTTTGTTTTTGTGTTAAGTTTTGTGACACTCAAGCCCACTCACAAAATAAGTTACCAACAATAGAAATTTGAAGATCAGAATAGGTCAATATAGAACATATACAATATAATTATACACATGCGGCCAGACTACAACTTTTTGTTCCGACATGCATGTCATTTCTTTTGATAAAAGTGAAAAAAAAAAAAAAATTTTCAGAAAAAGAGTTGCTTTTCAGAACAAGTTATTATTATTTGTTAGACTCCTGCTAAATATGCACTTTCAATGTCGTAGATTTCTTTATGAAAACATATTAATTTTATGCAAAGGGAACTTAAATGTCATAAACGTTCTGTAATTAACCATCAAATTAAATCTTTTATTGACCTAAAACGTATGTCTACGCTTTCGAATATATTTGTTGCTTCTTTTTTTTTATATACGTAGAATGCTTTATAATAATAGCAAATTTGCAATAGGCCTCTAAATACCATCTAAACCAGCAAATAAATATTATCAAAAGTCTCTACCATCAAAACTGTTTTGAGGTTAACAAGTAAAAATTTCAAAAAAAAAAAAAAAAAAAGGGTAATTAAAGATTTATAATGAGTAAATATTAAAAAAAAAAAAAAAAGTAACTAAAACCAACTAATGACTTTATCAATTATGTAACTATTGTGATGTAAGAACAATAAACAAATTTTCTATTCAAATAACTAGGGTTATAAATTCTCAATATTTATGTTCTTGTAATTTTTGGATATAAATGAAAATGCCCTCATTTTAATCCTAATGCATTATAATTTATGTATGCATATATTGAATAAACTCGTTTGCAGTATATCTTTTATCTTTTATTAACATAAGTGACTACTATGAGTGTAGTCTAAAAAAAACTCACCACTCACACCATTATTGTCTATAATCATCATTTTACAGACCACAGTTTACAGAGACAATTGAAGTTGAGATTTAAAACCAAAAAAAAAAAAAAAATAATACAATATACTTGAACAATTGTCATTATCATTTTAATTATGTAACTAGTATGATACAATGTCAATATATCTATCTGAAAATATTACAACTATTTTTAATTATCCAAGTCCAATTTCAGCCGGCACGTGCGCTTTTGCTTTTTTTCCATAAATGCCAAGTTATTATCAATGAATAACTTCATGACACTAAAGATGCTGAATTGTAATACTTGTTATGAAAGATTTTTGAAACTATAACATCAAACAATGAAAGAAAAAATTGGATCTTGATGAATGATAGTTTTTTTTTGCTTTTATCAAAAGGCTAGTAATAAATAAATTAATAAAAAAAAAATAAAAAAAAATAACTGTAATGATAAAAAAAACTTATTTTTAGTGTAGTAATATTATCGTGCATGTAAGGCAACTTTGGAAAGTTGGATTAATTTTCCACCAATGCTGCAAATCGAAATGAATTAACCTACCAGCCGCGTGCATGGTAGTTGAAATCGCCCTTGATATCTTCTTCAAGATCATCCCGCCATGATTCCTGGCTACTACTTGTTGCAGAATTCTTTGATGTAGTTCTACAGCGCTGTGGCTTGGTTGTGTCAAAATTTGAGACGTTTTTAAAAAGACCGTTCTCTTCGGCATCTTTACTATCATCAGGAACGGCATTGCTAATTTTAGAATCTGTACTGTTGCTGGAAGCATCTCCAGACAATTTAGGCTTTATAAGATGACCCACCTGCTTCCTTTCACGAAGCAAATCTCGGCGCACAGATTCTGACAGTTCAGAAGCAAGCATAGTGCGGCGCGTGGTACGCGGAGACATCAAAACACCAAAACTCCCATCTCCGTTTTCATCATTGCCAGCCTTGTAGTTTACCACATGTGTTGTTGAAGTTGAGTGCTTAGCCTCAGCAAGTGGAGAAGGTTTTTCAGAAGAATTTGAAGTCTCATTGTCCCGTGCTTTTTCTTTAGTAGCAGCCTGTTCCTCCATAATGCTCTCAGGTTTATTCAAAAATAAAGAAGAAAGCAGTGAAGGCCGAATAAGAGGTGGTAGCGTGGAGGTTTCATTTCGGGCAAATGATGTTTCATCAAAAGATTCTGAATCACTTTCATCATCTACTGAGTCCCATGCTGAGTCGTCGTCATTGAAGTCATCATCGTCGTCGTCATCGTCGTCGTCATCATCGTCGTCATCATTATCATCGTCATCATTACTATCTTCATTTACTTCAGCAATTGGAACTTTTACATCACTTGCAAGAGGAGTCGCAGACTTTTTTGTATTAAATAAAGATTGATACCTATCAGCTGATTCTTCACTTGTGTGTGGTTCTTTCTCTTTAATAATACTAGAAAAGTCACTACTCTGCGAAGATAAAGAATTGTCATTTTCGCTCTCAGGCGAAGACGACTCAATGAAAAACATTTTATTTCTAGGAACTTTATCAGGTCGGGCTTTAGTCATTTCAAATGCACCAGTTGAAGCAATTGGAGGTTGTTCAGCCGTTGAAGAGGTTATAGCAACCTTGCTGGCAAGATTAGTAGGAGAAGTAGAGTTTCCCAAGTACTCTTCACTGCTAGCAAAGCTTACGGTCGACTTGCTAGGTCTGGGCACTGCAGCGATTGATACTGAAGAAGGCGCAAATCCTCTCACGATTGATGTTAGGGAGGAATTTCGATCTTTTTGCGTAAGTCTGTAGCCAGCTGAATCAACTCCATTTAATTCATTATCATCTTCTGTATCCGAATCGTCGGAATCGTCGGAAGTATAATTGCGTGGTGGCGCATACTTAGTCAAAGAAGCTCGAGTTGAGTTATTAGTGGACTGGTGTGATACATGGTTAGGTCGAGAAAACAGTGAAGGTTGCTTTAGAGGAGCGTTAGGGTTTATGAACAAAGATGAGTTGTTTCTGGCAAGTTTTGCAGTAGCTTTAGACACATTTTGTGCAAGGTCCGTTGTGCTTTGAGACATGTGGGCCATAGACAGGTGAGAAGAAACCTGTGAGACGGGCGCAGTAGTTGTTGAGTTAATGTTGCTCGCGGATGTTGTGGGCAATGCGACAGCCAGTGGCGATATATGGCACTTGGAACTGGAACGCGTTAGTGGGTGAGACGACTCAGAAGCCCATTGGCCCGTCTCCTGGCTAGAAGGCTGAGAAAGTCGTCGTACCATAGGGTAGGTTCGGGTCGGTGAAATAGATTTTGAATGCAATGGTTTTTGATACGGGGTGGCATTTTGCTGGTGCTGTGATAGTTGGGAGTTATGTGATGCTGTCTTACGCATGGTATTGAGCTTAGAGTTCAATAAAGTTTTTTGATTATGTTGTTGTGGGGTTGAAAGAGTGGGAGAATCCGGGGAACCAGTACACAAAGAGTCTTGCTCTTGTCGATCGTTCTTAAAATCCTTTTCTACAGACTTTCGAATGATAATGGGTTTCAAAAAGTCATCCTGTGACATATCGGAGCTAAAGAGCTTCAATAGCTCGCGCAATCGGTCGCCAGACAGGCTTTTGTGACACCCAGCTTTGGGTTGAATAGCAGCACTTCGCCGCGACAACGAAGTTGTAAAATAGGGATGTGGCGAGGTCGGCTTTTCTAATTTGTCGCTCGAGCCTTTGTTAGTTGAGTTAGTCGTACAGGAACTTGTCGACGACTCCACAGAAGATGAAAGCTTAGGGACTTGGTTAAGTTCAGGCACTGAGGCTACAGAGTTAAATCTAGCCACTGGAGGCTTAGAAGATGCGGCCGAAAAGTTATGAGACATGTTTCGCTGTTCTTCTGGTGCTGTAGCAAAAGAAGAACTTGCCAATATCATGTCATCATGAGGGTTGTATAGCATGTCTCGATTCCACAATCGCCATGACATGTTTTCAAGACGTTCGCCATTTTCAATAACATTAGCAAACTTGGAAAAAACCATCCACAGCGAGTAGACAGTTTCGAGATTTTCGGGATCTATACTAGTCATTTCATTGGGACTTAGTTTCAAAATCCGGCTCTTTGGCTTAGGGAAAGTGGGAAACTCGAGTTTCGTTTGTGTTGGTGGAACTGCTGCCGCAGAAGGCAACGGAGCCTGCGTCAAAGACGGGGGCTTGGATCTCTTTATATCTCCTTTTATTTTCATAGGCTTGCGGACAAGACTCACCTGTGACTTAGACTTTCTATACAGTTGGTTAGACGAATGATTTTTCTTCAAAAGTAATGGTTGCGGATGCTGCAACGGCTGTGGTGGCACTTGATGCTGCTGGTGCTCACTTGACGGCAGCCCCGATGATGTCTTCAACTTAACTTCTGAAAAAAGACTTGGTGCAGTTCGTAGATGCACTCTACTAGAAGATCGAGTGCTGGTGCGGGAGTAAATTTTGGGTCTTTGCGGGGGTTGGCATGATGGCTGGTGAGAAGGCGAAGATGAGTCGACGGGCCGGCCCGTGTCAGTTACAGGAGTCATAGATGTGTTATGCAAAAAAAGAAAAAAAAAGAAATAAAAAAAAGAAATCAAATATCAAATGAAACTGCGGCTGCCAGTATAGAAGAGAGTGGTACTGACTATGAATATTAACAACAGGAAACCGGGGTAAGGAGGGCAGTGATTTAAAGAAGGAAAATCACGAAAGTGTCAGTTTTTTTAAGTTTTTTTTTTTTAATTTTTTTTTTAATTTTGCGCTTTTGTTCACCTGTCACGGGCTCAGCGCGACGTGAGGCGATTTTATTACAAAAAAACTTACAAATATAATAAAATTGTTTAAATAATGTATGTAATACACATATTTTTTACTTCAGTAAATTTGATAAAAATGCTTTACTACTGAGGGTTTTTCCCAACTCAGCCGTTATCACGTGCCTGATTACTAATGATGTTGTAATAAATTGGTCATTATGCGGCTGTCCAATCTTGTTGGGTCAATTTCAAAAGCTTTGCCCTAACCTCGATTCTTTTTTTTTTCAGTTGATCGATTGGGGCGATGTATCAACATAACGACCACTTATTCCAATCATACTTGCTGTTGATGTCTATTCACCACAAGAAGCGCCTTGAGCATACGCTGTCATGTCGTCCAAGCACATTATACGCTCTTCTCAGCAGCCGATTTCTAACATTGTCTCTGTAATAGTTACTCGTCAAACGCAAGCACTTCTTGGTTCAAATGCGAGAAATCGTGCCTACTTAGCCAGGGCATACTCGTCGAAACCGAAGAGTAGTTTTTCGCCCTTAAAAATCTATAGCTCGTTTGTGAAAAAGGCTCTTGCTACTGAATCCTGGGAAAGTGTAGAAAAAATTGATCAGTCACAGGATACTGCAGATAAATCACTTGCTGACAGGGTTAGTTCCTACGGCCGCGCACTACGGGAATCTCTTGCCGCTCCACCAGGCAAGGACACGCTTGACTATTATCTCATCAAAACAAACCTGCTTAAGCTATTAGAGGCCTTGCCAAAATCAAATCCTAATAACCCCAAAAGACTTAGGTATTTGACTTATAAATCAACTTTAGAAACCTCCATTTTACTGATTCTTAAAGAGTCAGAATCATCATCTTTATTTACCATTTCTATTGAGGAAATCGTTAGCCTTTACACAGTCTTGATCAGAAACGGCTCAGCTGAACTAAAGCACTCCAGCATCATTTCTAAACTCTTTTCTGTCATTCAAACAAACAAAAGCCTCTCGCAAGAGCAACTTTTCGCTTCAAGTCTCGAGTTTTTACAGTTTCTGGATGCTCAGGAAAAATCATTTGAAGCAAAGAAACTGCTTGAATGGATTTTAAATGTATCTCCCGAGTTAACAGAATCTGCATTCAACCTCGCATTGCGACATGTCAGTTATCCCAACATCAAGTACAACTGCTTGCCATTGCTTTTTGAAATTTACAAAAAGCAAGGGAAAGTGTCATCTCACGCTGCACTAGAATTTGCCCTAATGTCCTTAAGATCCGGCCAGCTGCAATCTCCCGCAAATCAGGAAATTTACTCAAAGTTTGTTACTGTTAATTTTATTAAAACACCATATCAACACGCTAATGTGCCTATTTTGATTCTGATCCTGGAGTCATTTCTGGAAAACAAAGATGCAAGAGGTGCAGGAAAATTTTTGGCGCTTTTTGATAACATAATTCATTTGGAAAATCTTCATTTTGAATCTACTGAGCTTCAGAATCAACTCTATAAGTTGTTGATTGTGGCTCATCTAAAGTTTTCAGGTTCAACGTCTGTGGTAGAATCTTTTCTGACAAAAGTCGACAAGGATTTAGAAATTGATTTGTATTGGTCATTATACAATGAACAGGACGTCTCAAATCTTGTGTCGATTTTTGAAAAGGCCATGGCAAACGGACTTGAAATTACGGATGATGTTCTTAACAATACAGTTGAGATTTTATTGCAGTCAAAACGCACAGCGGCTGAGATTCAGAATCTTTTGTCCCACTTATCTGCTGAGCTTGGGATTGACAGTACTGCTGATGTATATGAAGCTCTTCTCAATAATGCATTGAGTAAAAATGATGTAGAGTTAGCGCTCTCTGTTTTTCATGACAGTTTGGGCCAGGGTGCTCGCTGGAGTGCCAACAATCGTGAGGCGTTGGATAGCCTTATTGTCGCAATATGTAAAACGATGCAGTCTGACGTTGTCAAGGTGTTCAATACATACACTAGAATTAGAACCTTCACTAGTACTGTTGGACAAGAAGCAACTGCGGCTCTGTTGAAGTTGTTTCTGTCTTATGATTACGTGGGTGATACGGAACAGCTTCTGGAAGACGAATTGGGCCTTGAAACTCAAAATTTTGATCCTTATAGCAAGCCGAAAATTTATTTCCCGCTGTACGAGTATGCTCTTGCCTGCAACAACTCTGAAAACGCGTGGTCAGCCTACACTTTGTCAGAAAAGTACTTTGATTCTCCTTACGAATCGTATTACGCTATCATGAAGCATTTTTGTGATCTCTTGAGACCTGATGTTGCTCTACTGATATTTAAAAATATGCGTAACCGAAGCAAGACCACAGGATCCAAGCCTCCTGATGAGGTTATCTACAAGCTACTTTTTCATAATTTTGGCCAATGCGGGTATGCGCAAGGCATTTTTGAACTGCATACATTTTTCAAAATGGATATTTCTGTGGATGCAACAGTGCCTTTATTAAATGAAATTATGCATGCGCATTATGAGCTTGAGGATGTTCAGCAGGCAGTCAATGTGTGGACAGAGCTTGCTTCATTCCCAACTGGCCCAGATCGTGACTCATACAACATTATGATGAAGGTGTGCACCAAGGTGTCAATTCAGGATGTCGAGCGCATGTGGCAAACACTTTTACAGAGCCCAACTGTCGAGCCTGATGATTCAAATTATCGTCAATACCTTATTGCCAACTGCTATCACGGTTTTTACCTTCGTGCTCTCGATATTGCCAAGGCAATGCCTGTGGAGCCTTCTAAGGATACCATTGCAGCTCTTTACAACTGGACATTGATCGAGAGCCGCAAGGAAAGTGTCGCCAAGTGGGCCCTTGAAAATCATCCGGAGAAGTGGAACGCGCTGCTCGCTGAGCCTGGTGCGCTTAAAACCTACTTGCTTGATGAGAAAAATCCAGATAATGATAACGAAGCGCATCTACGAAAAGGACTCAACGAGAAGTTGGAGCTGGATGGAAGAACAATTGTTCCTCAAGTTATTGTGTAAATAGTTTATATTAATTTTCAAGAGTGACCTCTTCACTCAATATACTGTCTATGTACTTTTTTTTTTAGAACTACTTTGAGACTTTCTTAGATCTAGAACTTGTGCGTTGTATTTTTTTTTTTTTTTTTTTTTTTTTTTTTTGCTGTTTAATGATGTCATTCCATTAACGGTTATAAGTATAAATAAAAGTTTGATACTGCAAGTACTTATTTTATAGGTAACATTGTTTCCTGAACCAAGTAAAAACAATAAAACAAATTTTTATTGTTGCAATCGTTTTGCACTGCCAACGTAAGTATTATTGACCTGAAAAAATCCAGACATTAGCATCAGTTTAATGTAAAAAAAAAAGAAATAGTTATCAGCTTACCTTAGTTGCAAAACGGAGTGAATTAATGGACTCGTTAGCATGTGCCTGAAGAGGCGATATATTTACTAGCATAAGGGTTTTTGAACTGCCAGACAATGAATATTGTAAAAGATATGTCAGCTTAAAAAAAAGTTAGTGATAAAAATAGAAAATAAAAAACATGTGTAAAATCAAGAACTAATCAGTTGAACACAAACCTTTGAGTTTCTGTATGGAATATGTGGTGCGTTAGAGTTTCCGAGTGCATATATCACATCGCCCAAAGAGCTAAGAGAGCGGTTAATTGCCTGGGTTTCCTTAAGTCTGTCGCCGATAGCTTGCGACTGTGCCAGTCGCTCTGACCCTGCCAGATCGATGAGGTTGAGCACGCCAGTTCTTATCTCGCCTGTTTTAGTGTTATGCCCTGTCAAACGTATAATATAAACACTGTGAGAGCGCGAGGAACGCTCGTTGGCAAGAGTAGCTGCAACAGATCGATTTTGTGATGCACGCTCAAGTAAAGCGTTGGCTTGCTCAGGTGTTAACAGTGGTACAGACGTGAGTCCAGTGACGGTTGTGCTACGACTCGTTGTGTCGTGTCGGATCTCGTACTTGATTGCATTTCCTTCTAAGTCTTCGGATTGTTGTGATCTCAGTAAGTCAATAATACGCTCATTATAAATTTCAAGAAACTCGCCTTGAAATTTATACTCCCAGTTCATTTCATTAAGTCTTTCAGCCGTACTGAAAATTTGTGACACGGCCAATGGCACTATTCCGGTCTGAGGAGAAGACATAGTGAAGGTTTTACCAGATCCAGTCTGGCCATAAGCAAAAATACACACATTAAAGCCATCTAGTGCGCTTTGAACTAGTTGTGATACCTCCTCAAATACTGACTGGTTGGGTACCGTGGGGTCAAATACTTTATCAAAAGAAAAAGAATGAGTACGAGTTGTCGAGTCAGAGTCATTGTTGTTTGATACAATCTGAAGTTGCTGACCTTCAGACTTAATGTCAGGATAGATAATATCAGCAGAATTAGATTCATCAATTAAAAGAGGTCTCACTCTGCAAAAAACCCGAATGTTTCCTTTCAATTCTTGTAATTGGTTGTGAAGTTTGCGGCGAACAGTCTCAGCTTGAAACAGCTTTTCCTTCGCTATTTTTTCTTCGTTTTCAGACGTGACTAATTTGCTTTTTAGTTCAGATATTTTCTCGTCATTTTCTTCAACTTGTAGTTGTAATTTTTTGATTTCTGATTCATACTTGGAAAAGCCGGTTGCTGTTTCATTGTTATGTTTAGTCAATTTGGTTTTCACAAGTTCTAACTCGGTTTCAATAGTAGAAAACTGTTTGACCCAGTTTTGATTATCAGTTTCTAGTCTATTAACCTCTTTCTCTAGTTGAACCTGTCGATTTGTTAAAGAGGCTTCTTTTTCGGCATGAAGCTTTTGCGCGCTTTGAAGACTAGAATGGGCAGTCTCTTGTTCTCTTTGTAAGCATTCTTGAAATTCCTTTTTGCTAGTATCCAACCTTGAGCTGAATGACTCTTGTTCTCGCTCAACTAATTCTTTAGCCTCGCGTTTTATATCTTTAACAGCTAAATCAAGTTCTTCCTTATACCTTCGTTCTAAGTCATTCATTTCAACTTCGTGCTTGTGAACAAGATCTTTAATTTGCAGCTCAGTAGTGTAATTATGTTTTTCACCGCTGAGTTGCGCACTATGTTTTAACTCGCTAATTTGCAACTCCATCTCGTGCATTTTTCGTTCCAGTTGAGATAGTGTTTGCTGAAGCTCATTTTTTGACTTTTCAAGTTGAGATTTTTCCATATTTAACGCTGTTATTTGTTGTGTATAATTTGCTTCTCGTTCTTTGTGAAGTTTGATAATATCTTGAGCAATAATCCAGCTTTTGTCGGAGTCATTAATATTATTATTATTATGGGCGTTATCTTTATTGTTGATGAAGCTATTCTTAATGTCACTTTTATCATCAAGTTCATTACTTTTGCTATCTTTGCTAGTATTTGTGAATGAGTCAGCTTCTGTCACTGAACATTCTAGTCCACCACGAAGATGTGTTGCGGGGGTCAACTTTTGTACTATATTACCGATCAACCTTGGCTTTATCCGTGATGTCGGTATGCCTTGCCGTGAAGGTATCGAAGCTCGCTTTTTTGGTAAAGGTAAATAAGAATAAGAAGCAGAAACTCCACGTTTAGCGTTCAATATTGTGTTCGGTGTCGTGCTAAGTATCGATCTGGGAATTCCACTGCTGTTATTGTTATTACTGAACCTGCCTATCAGACTAGAAGTTCTTTTTGCAATTTGATTAGTCTTGTCTTCTGGCTGCTGCGAGTCATTGCTGCTCCCAGAGCTATCTGAGTTCGACATAATGTGTACTGTCGTTAAATCCAATAAAAAAAAAAGGTAATGATATTAGTAGTAATATAAATAATATTAAAAGAAAGACTGAATAGCTGGTTAAATATATTGAACAGGGTTGGTGATGGAGAAATGTGTTTCTACCAAAGCGTTTTGAGATTTTTTTTGTTTACATGAATTTTGTTTATTTTTAGTTGCTTCGGTTACCATTTGTCATTGATGACTAATTGTCCCAACTGCTGAACGATTTTGAAATTTTATTCCAAAAAAAAAGTCAACCTTCGACTTTCTCAACAAGAATCATATTTCATATACCAAAACCAAAATGAAATCTGAAAAAGTTACATCTATTGAGCAAGGTACTAATATTTCTGTTTTTTTAATTAATTTTTGTATTTTTTGGCTCTAACCTTTGATAGGATCATCATCGCCAGAACCAGAAAGTGACGTTGAGTCTTTAAATAGTCAGTCTGGAAGCGACGTCGAGGAAGAACTTGAAAACGACGAGTTCGATTTATCAGAAGAAGTTGAAGACAGTAGCTCAGAAAAGGAAAAGTATGAAGAAGAGAAAGATGCCGACGCTCCACAACAAAAGAAAAGAAAGATCGATAGTGAGGCTTTCTCAAAGGCCTTGACTGCCATTCTTGGCTCTAAAATTAAGTCGCACGACAGAAAAGACCCTATTCTCGTGCGGTCTAAAAAGACAGCAAAGGAAATCGATGCTTCTAGATTGGAAGCTAAAGCCAGAAGAGCTATTGTTGCAGAAAAGAAGAGTCAAATTGATAAAGAACGGATTAAGACATTGTACACACCAGGAGACACTGAGAATCTACATAAGCTTCTGGAACATGAAAAGAAATTGAAAAAGACTGCTCAGAGAGGTGTGGTCAAGCTGTTTAATGCTATTCAAGCCAGTCAGCGGGCAGCATCAACGGTTGACGAGAATGCGACGAAATCAATTCAACAGGAAAAGGGTATGTCAAAAATCTTCCAAAAGAGATCATTATATACATTACTAACGCTATCTTTTTTAAGCTACCGAAATGTCAAAAGAAAAGTTTTTAGACCTAATCAGATTAGGTTAAATATAAACGATATTAATTTTCATTCATGATTTATTTTCTTTTTTTTCTATTTTTTTTTTTTTTGATCATTTTGGCGAATTGTGCCACGATAGTCCTGTTTTTTCTGTGTTCGATAGATAGAAAATCTGTTTATTGTCCTTACATCACATAATTATTTTTTCGGATGCCAAACGACTCATCTTTGTAAAAGCCCGGCTCGTTTAAAATCACATTGCCAATTTGTAGTGCATTCTGTGTGTATTTAAGTCGGAGCTCCACGCCAATCGGGCCTTGATGGACATTCAGGTTATCTGTGTTCGAGATAATCAACACATTTTTTACATTATATCGATTTCTGTGTTTGTTTTATGTGAACGTTTATAAGTTACTTGATAGTTTGTGAATGGTGATTATACGTATGTTTTTGCTCTTGTCATCAAAGAAAAAAAAAAAAAAAAAAAGTGGTCAAATCAGGTTTTATTTGGGTTTGGTAACAGCATCCATTATTCTTTTGATGTTTTTAGCATATTTTGTACAAGTTATAGCTTAGTTAGGAGGTAAATAGAAAATTTATGGCATACTTAAAGAATCGTGTCGCATATTAGAAAAAAACGAGTCTAAAAAGTTTCATTAATTACTAGGGTATTTGGGTCATGAAAACTTAAGAAACATGTCAACTTCTAATAAAGGTTATTCTTAACTAGTTGAAGTCTCTTGCTTGTAAGTTCCTGGTCATTGCGGGTAAAGCCACCCGCAGCCCGTCCATTTCTTTGGTCATCACAATCTGACATCCCAGTCTTGAAGTCTCTGTCAGTCCAAAAGCCAAGTCCAACATATCATTTTCATCGTCATCAGGCTCCTCCATCTTATCAAAGTAAACGGGATCAACAATAACATGGCAAGTTGAACATGCGCAGGAGCCACCACATGCGCCTTCCATGTCGAGATTGTTGGCCTGAGCAATGTCTAATAAATTATCGCCTTCGTTGACAGCGTACTTGAATTGAGAGCCATCCTTGGTGATGAAAGTGACATACAACTCCTCGCCTTCCTTTGGTTTTGTGATATGGCCGTGTAGCATTGGCCTTGAAATGGAAAAAGATCGCACTCGTGTAGACGCCAGCTGTGGAACAGAACGAGCTGTTAATAGTTTTGTAGAAGTGTGAATTAATGAAGAAGAAAGTAATCTAGTCGTTGCTTTAAGCATTTTGTCTATTGCTGTGAAACTTATTGTTGAAAAAAAGCTGGAACTTTTTTTTCATAAAGAAATGGGGATAACAGATTTTAAATTTCAAAGTTATGGAAGAGAAAAAAAAAATTGATACTTGTATGTCACGTGAGCTGTGAGTTAACAGCCAATAATATCAAACCGGTTGAAAATTCAATATGTCGTCTATATTTGTCATGTGATGCGAACTGTGGACAGGAAAGGCTTCAAAAATCGGCTGAAATTAAAAACTTCTAAAAGAACTTGCGGGTACCAAATTAAGTAGACCTATAAAGTGTAGTTGTTACCAATTGTAAAGCTGAGGTAGCTGCTGAAGCCTTGTTGGACGTCTCGAAGGACTAAAAGGCGCAAAAATAATAATAGCTCGCTTATTTAGTAGAGAAGGATACAAGATTTTTATCAAAAATAAGTATTAAATAGCCGAAATGAATTAAATCAAAACCAAGTGCAAAATATCGTGGTATAAGTAGGTCATAAAAACATAACAACAAAGCTAGGTTGGCCAGAAAACGTTATAGTCATTACTGACTCTGCATTTTTAAAAAAGCTTGCTAAATATAATGCCCGTCACAAGAAAAGGGCATTTCTTTTGATTCTGAAATCAGTACCTTTTGTACTTGGTATGATCCAGATGGGGTTCATTGTGAAAAGTAGTAAAATCTGATAGATCGATAATTCAGAGACTCTATCATAATTATGATACGTTGCAGAGTAAATATTCCTAAACAAAGATCAGATATGGGAAGGGATGCAAATACAAAAGAGAAGAAGGATGCGACGTCAGATTTGAAATCTGGTTTATCAATTCGGTTAACAAAGGGGGCCTACAAAAACTACAACACTATATTTTTACCCAAATTAGATGCCCAGATGGTTTTTAAAAGTCACAGGAATATAAACTGAGAAACTGCTATAAATATGCTTACTTGAGATCACTACAGATTCAGGATTCAATTAATGAGCAAGGCTAGAGAATACTCAAATTGTTATTATTAGCAGTGACTGTAGATATTTTTACCACGCGCTTGCAGTCGCAAATTTTTTTATATGTCCAGGGTCTAAACAGGAGTCAGACATAGATTTTCAATGCAGTCAGAAATATTTTATTAAAAAATCTTAGTTCAGCCTTTGACTAAACTTTTAGTTTCTACTTCATTCTCCTTAAAGAGAAGGTGAATCACCAAAATTTTTTAGTTTAATATAGTAAAGTACCCTGCAACATGATTTCTTTAAAAAAAAAAGAGTACGAAAGTTGTCAATCCATACTGTATTTCAGAACCATTTATGAACGTTTCCACATTTTAGGCATTACAAATCACTTTGAATCGGGGCTTACCAAATGTATTTACAGTAAGCATACTGCATATTTAGGCCCTAGTCAGTAAAAATTGCTAATCCTATATACGTATATCTATATGTCTACCCTAGATACCCTTAAAACTGAAAAACAAAAAAAACTAAGTTTCAACCTTTGCATGAACGGCTTAGCCAAGCCACAACCAAACCCAGGAAAAAAAAAAAAGTCTTCATTAGCAATGGCTGCTATCCCTTTTTTCCCTAAGTCAATTTATTATTCAAAAACAGTTTAGTTTCAAGGTCTTAAAATTTTAGGAATTGATCACTTACATTCAAAAGCGTGCTTTAAGTGTTGATATTAAAAGTTTTGGAGTCTACAAGGGCCATTCAAGTTTTTCAGAGTCGGATTTCAAACAAGTCTTTGTATCTTTATACTCGTTAAATTGTATCGTAACTTTTTGGTAAAATAAAAATAAATCAATTTTCTAATTAAAAATATTATCTGCATATCATTGTGTTGTAAAATTATCATGAGTTACTAAAAGTGTTTGATTAGTTTTTTTCAACATTCGGATCCTTTGGCTTGTTATCTAGTTTTGAGCATTCAGGCACAAAAGTGTGTGTACGTACGTGTACATTCGTTAAGCTTAAAAGTTATTTCACCATAAAAGTACTATGGCCGTGTATAATAGACTATGATACTTCAAGAAGTCGATTTTCATTCTCAACTAACTAATTTTTCAACATGAAAACCCTGACTGCCTTTTTTTATTATTGTTCTTGTTTTTGTTTCAGATTAGGGAAGTTTGTTAAAAATAAAATGACAATCTGTCTCACTTAGTATCAGCAGTAGTTTACAATTATATCATGTTAGGTTAAGTATCTATCACTTAATTGGAACTGGTTTGTTAAATTTTTTCAAAAAAGAAAGCCTCGCGATTGGTGAATTTTTTTCATTTATTTATTTTTTCAATATCCCTTAATTTCCGAACTTTAAGTTACAGACATTCTATAAAAGTTTTAAAACCAAATGATAGTTTTTTTTGTTTCATTAGTAGATGATTACCAAAAGACAATTAAAAAAAAAAAAAAATTAAGAAGGGGGAAAGAAAAAGAGTCGACAAAAGCAATTAAACTTTGATATAAAAGTTTTCTGGCTTTGTCTTGGAGATTCACACTTTTTAAACGATTTCATCATCAAGAAACTAATTCTTGCGACGGATACGCCTACTTTACTAGATGAAAATTTTCACCTTTTGAAAAATTCCCAATTAGATTTTTAAATATTCTAGACACGCACATATACTGCTGCACCTTTTTAAGCATTGAGATGGTTTTTTTGTTTTGTTTGTTTGTTTTTTACGCAGTTTTATCGATTTTTGTACAAATTAGATTATCATAATTGTACAAACCATTTCGCAAACCGTAAAAGTTGTCATCAATTAAGTTGATATTAAACGATAGTCAAATGTAGCTATGAATATAGTTGTACATATAATTGAAATTCCATTTGAAAATTGAATACATCGGTAGTTAATAAATCCCAAGTTTTCATAGTTCAAGCTCATTTATATTTCTCTATTTCAGTTAATCTACAAAGTTTGAACACTCAATTGCATGTCTAACTCCTTTATCAAAGTTTTATCTTTTTCTTTTTCTTTTTTTCAGACTTCTTTACATGAAGTATATAGTTATATATAAATGAAACAAAAACGAAGATGTACAAAGAAAATATTAAATTCAAGATAATATCTATTTCTTTTTTTTTTTTTGATTATTTGTTACGACTAAAAAAAATTTCCAGCTAATTCAATTTGTGGGCGATCTTTTAGAAAAAATGCAGTTAATGAGTTGCTTATTAGTAACTTATATATCATTTTAGTCACCAATATAATTATTGAATGAAAAAAAAGAACTAAAATTACGTTGAATATTTTCATCATGTTATAAAAATCATCAATACAGATTGGAGAACCCAAGTTGAAAACTAAAAAAAACTGCGGCAAGTTATTCATCACACAATTAGATACGTGTGACACTTTTCAAAAAAGTAAATATTATCTTATTGTTGATTCTTTGTATATACTTTTGTTATTATTATTTTAATTATGAAACTATGTGATGTAAGTACAATAAACAAACTTTCTATCTATCTTATTGCTGTTTTATAAAACGTTAGCGTTGATCTTTTGTTAGAAAACTATATATTGATTAGATGTTCAGAAATTGTTAAAATACCATAAGGATGTAAAATTCTAGACAATGAAATCCAATAACAAACTTTTGTATATCACATTTTCAGCAAAAGAAACCTTTTGGTAGAATGCATATATATATTGTTTTTTAGTCAAGCTTATGATAACTGCTAGAAATTAGACTTAAATTTACACATTTTAGTTTTGAGAAAAAAAAAGTATAAGCTGGTTTTACTAGTTGAGAAAAACCATGATTATATCACATCATTCAAGCAATTTCAATTATGAACAAAAACAATATATACGTATAATATTGAGGACATGAAAAAATCAAAACATATGCAAATTTAAAAATGTATAATACGTATAAAAAAGCATATAGATTTTTTTTTTTTTCAAAATGGATATTGAACAAAAATGAATCAGTGGATAAACAGGCAGACTAAAAAAAATAAACCAAATTGGTACAGCTTTTTAAATTTTTTGTTTTAGAAAAAATCAAAAAATTTTCAAGTTATTTTATGAGTTTTAATTTCTTCTCTAAGACTGACTTTTGTAATTTGTAAGTTCTTTGATTTGTTTTTCTATTATTCAAGAGAGTAATAATACATTTAACCTATTTATATTTTAAAAAAAAAAAAAACCTTTCTACTCCAACCTGTTATAATAGTTTTGAGATGATAAACTTTTTGAAAAAGATTTTGGCATAGCTAGAACAAGTTTTATGAACGATTCAAAGTTTCAGTTATCATAAAGATTGATGATTCCCATTTTATTTCTATAAATTAATATAACTTAGTTTGATAGACAAAAATAAAATAATTTTTTAGTGAAATAAGTGTCCATTTGTTTTGTTAAGAAGAGGTTTGAAACCTATTTAACAAAATATAAATTCTCAAATAAAGCCTATGAAAAATAAACTTAATGCTAATATCTATATACGTATTTTATTTTCAAGTATGCCAGAAATACAAGGAAACCATTTTTTTATTTAATGAACCTCTTTAAGAATGGAGTAATTTTGTCTTTTTATAAAAGGATAAAATTTCTAGCCTTATTGTTAATCCAATAACAATCATCAAATATTTTTATAAAGAAGTATTATCAAGTCTAATAATTAATTTTTAATAGTTGATCACTCAAATTTTCATACAGGATCCTATAAATTTTAGGTTTCATCTGGGAGGAATTTAAAAGAAATTTAATATACGTATGAGTCAATAAAATAAAGAGAGAATTTTATCTTTTCTTTTTGTTTGTCAATCTTTGGTTTGTCTATGCGGCAATACAAGTATCATTAACTGAAGACAGTTCAATCTATTCTCAAGAAGGTTTCTTTGAACCTGATGGAGCACAACTGATTAAAAATAGTTTTTTTTGTCCTTTGATCTTAAAAGAAACCTCGAAGCGACCACCGCATTTTTCAAATGGTATTTTTTTTTTAATAACAGTAGGTAAGAATTTTTTGCAAAAAGCTTTTTAGAGTTTTGAGTTACCAGGTGTTTTGTATTGCATGTTCACATTAACGAGTGGAATAACTTGAAGTTAAATACTGAAACTTGTAACTTGCTTGACTGTTGTTGTTTTTTCAGCCTCATGAAAACAAATTCTCAAGAAAAAGGTTTCGTTATATCTTTTGTTAATTTGATTTGTAGCTTTCAGATGTATATTATAAACCGTGTGTTTCTTTATGTCATTGCATTTTATTAAACTGAATAGGGGGTACACATTGTGATACCCAATTAATTTTTCAAAGTTTAAACCGAAACAGGATAGACTCAAGTGTTAATAGAGATAACAAGTTAGGAAAACATGTAGTAAAAAAAATTATAATCCTTAATTTATTATTATCATTATTATTATTATTATTATTATTATTATTATTATTATTATTATTATTATTATTATATATTATTATTATTATTATTAATTATTACTATTATTATTATTATTACTATTATTATTATTATTACTATTATTATTATTGATATTATTATTATTATTATATTATTATTACTATTATTATTATTACTATTATTATTATTACTATTATTATTATTATTATTATTATTATTATCATTATTATTATTATTATTGTTGTTGTTTAAAATCATCCACTCAAGTCTAAACCTTGGTATCTAAGAAATAATCTCATTTCAAGCTCAATTTGATTTTTTATTTCAACTGTGATTTCTTCTTGAAACCAAATAATGATAAATTTTATTTAATTATTTGATAAAACCATTTTTTTAATATAGCTTTTTATTCAACATACCACATGAATTAAAATATTTAAACGAAAAGGATATAGTCCCTCTCTTCTTCTCCCCCCTCCCTTCTTTTCTTCATCACTATATATTTGGTTGACTTTCAATGATTTAGTTGCATTCTTTTAGATAGAGTACCCTGTTTTCACTCTATAAACCATGATATTAAATTAAGTAGTCTTTGTGTAGACATATCTGGCAAAAAAAAAAAAAAAAAAAAACTATCATAAAAACCTAAAAACCTAAAAGTCAAAGAAAGTAAAAAGAAATTTGATTATCTGGATTTCGCAAAATAAATTTAATGCTCTTGTTAAAAAAAAAAAAAAAAACCAAGTTGATAGCTTGTTGGGTTTGATCCTTTTTATTTATTTTATAATATTTTAATATTGTTACACGTGACATTAAAAGGCACCTCAGTTTTGTGGCTCCCATCTTGTATACGCACATAAAAGATCTCTTGTTAAAAGAAATTATACATTGGAATAGTAAAAAGTAAAATTGAAAAAAAAAAAGTTTAAAAGAAAAGAAAATTTTTTGTTCAGGTTTGTCATTAAATACTTGAGGTTGAAAATTCTTGAAGTCTGATCAAAAAAAAAAAAAAAAACCTTACTTAAGCAGGCCACTGTGAGTATGTATGTGTACAGTGTTCTGTTTCTTTCTTTTTCAAAACACATTTCTTTTTTCATAGTGACAATTTCTTAAAGTACTATATATAACTAAATATCTTTTCGTTTTTTTTTTTGTTAATTTTTTTTTTTTAAGATTGCACGATTTTTTTCAATACATGTACTATTTTAATTTTTTTTGTTCAGTAGTGACCCAGCGAAAGAAGTTTCAGCTACAATCTACCCAGTGTTTTAATTCGCTACTTTAGCATCCATTCCCCAACCGATTCAACTAGCCAAAAGTCAAGTTTTAATACTCCATAGTTTAAAAGCATAAATTATTGTCAGCCAACTATTCCAAATTTTCAATCCAGCTTTAAGTACTTTAATCTAGCAAGATAATCTTGTCACAACTCTTTTTTTTTTTTCAAAAGAATTTTCGAAACACTGGCATTGGTCAACTTGTTAAAGCTGACAAAATTTAATTCAACTTTTATACGAAAAAATTTGTGAAGCGTCCATTGTTTAAACTTCAATTTATTGGGCAATATAATTTACTAGATGAGCAATTCTTCGACACAGTCTTCGACAAAAAAATCTAAAAGCACAAAAGATGATGCTTCGGAAAGCTCAAATCCTGACACAGGCTCATCCAGTTCTAATCCAGCTAAACAAGGTGCCAAAGAAAAGAAGAAGATAAGTCGATTGAGAACTGGTAGGTAAATTATTATTCGAAATATAAATACTTCTATTAACAAATCAATAGGCTGCTGGACATGTCGCCGTAGGGGATACAAGTGTGATGAAGGCAAGCCATTTTGTCATAATTGTGCTCGATTGAATCTCCAGTGTGAAGGTTATGGCATTCGGCTAAAATGGCAAGACGACAGTTATTTTAGCCAACATAACAAAGCTAAGGGACGTGGAAATTTTGGTATGTTTAATTACTCAAGTTTTTGGTTCTTTATCCCTGTTTTTTTTTTTTTTTTTTTTTTTTTTTTGTCGTTGTTTTTTTTTTTTTCAGATTCTGCGCTTTTCAAAAATGCAAAACGATTAAGTTGCTAGGCCATCGAGTTGCCTTGATCACTTTTTTTTGCAGAGGTTTGATTGGACTTTGGTTTTTTTTTTTTTTTTTTTTTTTCCCTTGTTTTTATTTGATCAAATTGTATTAACATGAAACATTGCTTTTTTTTTTTTTTTACCAGGATCATCCGACAGTGTTTCAAAACTTGCCTCCAATATTAACACTTCTCGATCAAGGTCAACACAATCTACTAATGTGAAAATTGGTAGTAGTACTAGTAGTAGTGAGTCGAGTGGATCGGGTAGTAACCTACCAATACATATTCCTCAGAATCAAGCTTCACTAAATTTGATTCCAAAAGACGCTGAACAGGGATTTTTATCAACTACCTCTATTCCATTAGATTCGAAAAATTCACTTACAAACATGCATAATCAATTTTCAGCGGTTTCTTTTAATAGTCAATTGCAACCAACAGTTTCTCAAGTCTCTAACCAATCATCACTTACCTCACAGCGAGATACACAGGAGCAGCACAGTAATCAAGAATTTCAATCGCAACAACAATACTATCACACTCAACAATCTACACATCAATACTTTCTGTCTTCAATCCCCGTCTCACAAAATCTAATTTCTAAACCTGTAAATACATATTTTCCCTACAAAAATTTTCCTATGGTAGTCAATCCGATCCAGCAGGCTTATCCAGCTCAATCCTTGCCGTCAGAAATCCATCAGTCATTTGCAGTATCTCATCAACAGCAATCGGAAATACAATCACAAGTTGTTCAAACTCCAGATTCTAAAAATTTACTTGCAAATTGTATCCAAAGGTTCAATGATTATTACATTAATTCAAATGTACACAGTCACGATGTTTGCAAATTTTCAAATTTGGTTTTGGAATATTCAAAAATCTATGAGCCTCTTACATTTGCTTTGGGAAATCTCGGTTCTAAAAAACTTCAGATAATGCAACCTGACTTAACCGAGTCTTTTGTTGATTTTAAAATTAAAGCTCTACATCTTTTACGACAAGATTTAGTTTATCATGGGATCTCTGAATCATCACTGGTTTGCATGTTAATATTGGGAATCATAGAAATGAACGAATTTAATAATGAAGCTTGGAATCAGCATCTAGAAGGGACTGCCAATGGTATAACTGAGATGATTCACACAAATCCTTCTATGATGGAGAATCTTGAAAATTTCCCCAAGTTTATCACAATTTTAGAAACTATGGCTCGACTAGATGTAATGTACGCTATTTCTACAAACTCTAGACCTAGATTGTACAAAATCTATGGGCATTATCAAGAAAAATTATGCAACACCAGTTTGAATAATGATAATAACGATACCTCTAGTATTAATAGCCCGTCAGCACTTATATCAATGGCTATTAATGATCTTTTGTGTTTTGCATCCGATTTGCAAGATCAGTTTTCTGGTACAATGCCTGAGCTAGATGCCAAATATCCTGAATATTATGCCGTGAGTAAAGATTATTATTCAACGGATTCTCATCAAAGATATGCTTCGGTGTTAAGAAATATTGAAAACTCTTTTTGCATTGAAGAAAAAGATGATACTTCTCTCTGTACATTAGGTTTGGCTAGCAAACAAGGAATTTTACTCTACTTCATATTGCGGCTAGACGCCAACGAATTCCAGACTGAACTTTCTCCAAAAGTCCGGAAAATTCGTGATCAAGGCCTCAGCCTGATTTCTCAGGAACCTCTAAACTTTTTAAATCTAAAGTCACATGCGGTGATTATTTGGCTATTAGGAATAACAGCAGAAACCAAAGATGACCGAAATAAGCTTCTAAAAGAAATGAAACAGCATTACTTTAGTAGTCCCCGTTCCACGTTCTATTTAGTAGAACAATTTTTAACTGTTTTCTGGAGTAAGAGAGATTCATCAGAATATATGAACTATACATATAGAACCTTACTTTCTGTCACCACAGAAGAAACCAAGTTTAAGCTTATATTTTGATTGATTTGTGTGCATATGGACCGCTAAAGTTTGGTAGTCACGTTTTTTTTTTTATTTAACTTTTTTTTTTTTTTTGCTATAATCTAATTACTAATGGAAATAGATTCAAAAAACATTATCAAAAATATTTTTTTTATCAGATGTTTTTTTTTTTTGAGACTCATAGCTTATTTTGTCTTCCTTAATATTTATGGTTGTATTGTCTTGTGACTCTCTTGAGACAAAACTAAGGAATTGATTTTCTATCATTGCTTTTTATATAATGTACCGTTTTGATAAAAGCATTCTGATAATACAAAAAAAAAAAAACAACTGATCAGTAAGCACTCGCAACCAAGCTCATAAATCCTAATTAACTCTAAGGTTAGCAGCTGTCAAAGTAAAAGTAATACACATGGAATTTGCAAAGCCTGATTTCAAAAAAAAAAAAAAAAAACCCTGAGAATTCCACACGATAAAATATTTTCAAAAGATTAAAGCTCTTCAAGCAGCGCGATGCTGGTATCTTTTACTGTCAGAACTGTTCAAGCTGTTAGATCGAGGAGTCCGGTTAGAAAACTTGCCACTCGTAGGAAGCTACCCGAAGAAAATTGTAATGAGTTATATACTCAACTCAAACAAATAAGCAGTATTAATAATGGCAAGTACTAGAGTAAGAGACCACCTTGGAAACATTTCAAGTATGATCGAGACAAGAAAGCTTGTATAGCATTTCAAAAGTTAAAAAACAATACGCTGTGCATAATGAGTTCAACCAAAAATTCTATGACATATTAGGTAACCTTCAATAATAATACTTTTGTACTCAACAGGGTTGTATGACAGTAAGTATTCTAATTCATTGAAAACATCTATGAAAATTGTGCCTTGCCACCCTTAGCAAGCTGTTCCAGTTCCGAACAGGTTATGGTACTCTTGGAAAGTATTTTTAAATGAGGTATACTACTGAAAGAGATTACAACTGCAAACTTGGACAACTAGAAACAGTTGAACAAGTTTTCAAGAAATGCTTTCTGCATCCTGTGGAGCGTAGCTTCTTGAGTAAAGTTGTCTCGGAACTTGATCTAAGAGTTCTATTCAATACTAAGAAGGGTCTTGAAGCGGTAGTCAAGTTGTTGAACTCATTATCGCAACTTCTTTGTTGATGGTTTGCTAGATCAGAACAACTTGTTGAGGTTTTACTGTGTGTCAATCTCTGGTATAGATTTATCATGTGTTATGTATCTCAGGTTTCTCTGAGCACATGAAGTATTTCATGGCCAATTTGAATTCATCGAGTGTCAGAATCACTAAAGAGCGTTGACAAGGCTAAGTTCAAAGTCTCATAGGAATAAATGATTTTGAGTTCTATATTTTTTTGTATATCTTTGTTATTACTATGTGATGTACAAACAATAAACAGATTTTCTATCTACCTAGAGCTCTTCAATAGTCAATTCTCCATAAGTTTAAAAATGGCGTTTCAATTTCTATGAAACTAAACGATTTTATTAAACCATAAACAATGCTGTGTTAGCAAAAGATGTTTCAATTAATCATACACGTTTACAACGCCATTAATGTTTAACCGTGGTTAGTAATCTTGGAATTACAAATATATATCTGATAAATCACCTACTCTTTATCTTGTTAGAATAACGCCATACAACAGTTCAAAACCTTGAAGTAAGCTATGCATAAAATATATCTAAAGATTAATTAGAAATCGTAGTTTTAGTTAAAGTTTGAAACTTGATGATAACGACGAGCCAATTGCCCTTTATTTTGTGGCATAAAAACCAGAGAAAGCAAGATAAACTGCTATATCATATATATGAAAAGCTGACTAACATTTTCCTGGTAGATAAAATTCTTACCTGGTACAAAAAATTAAATTTGATTCTGAATTCTCATAAACTGCTCAGATTCAAATATTCATGACCCTGAACACAAGGTTATACTATACATACTTCATTCTGTAATAGCGTTTGCCGGCGTGTCATGTTCAATATTACAAAAAAATAAAAACGAATGCTTTCAAAGCAAACTTAATTTTATCCAGTAATTTCTAAGCAATGTGGTGAGTAATGCTTGCACTACTATCATCATCAAAAGAGTAAATCACATCATGAACCCTTTGATGGTACAAACGCTAATTTTAGGAACAAGAAAGCTTAAGTGAATTGATTAAAAATACAACTTTTAAATCTCAATATGATTGAATCAATACAAAATATATAAAGACAAATGATTCCTGGCAAAGTGTTTTTATTTTCATATTTTGATTCATCTTTCAATCCTAAAAGTTAGCAAGTACTATCAAACCAATTTTTTCTATTTTCATTACACATTTTTTTTTTTAAAAAGAACGTCGACTTCCAAACCTTAAATCCCGACCAGACAAAAAAAAAAACAATGACTGAAGTTATTACTCCCAAAATTAATTTCTCCACAAATTTGAGAGATGTTTTAAAACAAAGTCCCGAACCTTCAATCAATACCCAGGCTTTACCTGCAGAAGACGTTGAAACTATTATTAAATATGAGATTTCAAAAAGTGACCAGCTTTATTTTTACGCTGAACCAGAACCTGGAAAACCAATAAGTAATTCGGAATCAGAGGAAAGAACCGTTTTGATCAAAGATATTCGTCTTGAAAAATCTTCTGAAAAGTACACAATCGATAAAACTGGATTTCAAGTAATTGATGATAGCAAGCACAATCCTGATTTTAATCTTTTTACTGATGAAGAGCGCATCAGAAAAGAGTATTATCCGCAAGTTGAGTCTATTTTGAAGGAGGCCACTGGGGGTAAAAAAGTTTTTATTTTTGACCATACGATTCGCAGAAATAACAATCTTCCTGAAACCAGAACTAATAGACAACCTGTGATGGCTGCCCATATTGATCAAACTGGTCCTGCTGTGATTCAGCGTGTTCGCAGACATCTTGGAGAAGAAGCTGAAAAACTTTTAAAGAAAAGAGTACAGTTGATTAATGTCTGGAGACCTCTCATCGACAACAACACCGACTTTCCTTTAGCTGTGACAGATTACAATACAATTGATGAAGAAAAAGATCTTGTAGTCTCTCATCTTCTTTATAAAGATTACAAGGGAGAGACATACAAAGTAAAGTATAACCCCAATCACAGATGGTACTATTTTTCTCATCAAAACAAAAATGATGTTTTACTACTGAAGTGCTATGATTCAGACAAAAATGTAGCCCGATTTACGCCTCATTCTGCTTTTTTCAATCCCAAAAGTCCTGCAGATGCACCAGCACGAGAAAGTATTGAAGTCAGAGCTCTCGTATTTCATTAAAAATGTTTGTCGAGTGTGATTTATGAGTCAAGTCAATTTTTATAAGGCCGGTTAAAAGCTTAAACAAGTGATGAAGATATGTACCGTGTAATATTCAATGTAAACATTTTTTTTAAAAAAATATCCAAGCTGCTATTCAAATACAGGTTTCAGAAATATTCTATGAAACTTGGAAAAATCGTTTTTACGAATTTTTTCTCAACAAATTCCAAGTCATCGTTGGAAAATTCAGGAGGAAAAGTCATATCAATTTGGTATTTTGTACAAAACTCTTCGGAAAAAAATAAGACTTAAACCGTTGCATTCTTTAGTATTATTATAACAATATTTAAAAACTTGCGCTTTATACAACTCAATTTTAAAAATGGCAAGAAATCATAAGTTATATATGATAAGTTAACTAGAATTTTGCATTTAGAAATTACATACCAATAGGCTTTTTTTTTTTTTACTTATTTTCAATACTAACAGTATTATTACTAACATTATTAAAAATGAGTTCAATTTGAGACACATTGACTAAATTACTGTTGTATTTTTCAGTAATTAAAAACAGCTATCCAAAATTACATGAATTTCTTGATAATCCTTTTGTCATAATTTTTTGAGACATTTGATAATTATGTATCCTTTTCAATAATATTGAAATTCTTTTTGATACCGTCTGAATAAATTAAAAAATCAATGATATAACTCGTAAAAAAAAATAGGTTTAAAGTCAAATTTAGGAGCAAGTCATTGACTTGTAATTAATTTCATAATGGAAAAAAACAAAAAACTTGAAAAAAAAAATCCAACTAATAATTTTTTGTAAGTGTTCTCTGCATTCTATAAAGCATACAATAATACGTTAAAAAAAGCAAAAAAAAAAGCTTTTCCAAAACTTGATCTGAGAATTCGCTTGATATCAAAAATAGTCTCAAAGCAATATTTAGGATTTTAGGATTATTACGGCAATTTTTTTTTGCCAATGGTTTGATTGATTAAAGCGTTTTGTTGAAAAATTACTGTTTGTCAATCTCTGGTATCGATCTGTCAAGTGTTTGTTTTGTATTTCAGGTTTCCCTTAGTACATGCAATAGTTCATATGAAGCTTGGTGTCATCAACTGCCAGAGTCATTAAAGTGCCGACAATATTATTTTCAAGGTCTCATAAAAACAAATGGTTTTAGTCAATATCTTTTTAATATCCTTTAATAATATTTTATTAATTTAAATATGTGATGTAAGAACAATAAGCCGTTTTTTCATTCATAATTATTTGTGGATCATAACATACGACATCATTTTGAATAATGTTCATATCATCTCAAAACAGTCTTGAGTGACTTAAATATTGATAAAATGAAAATTGGTATTATAAAGTATGTATGGTTACCATACGTGCAGAAATTCTCAACCTCAAAAGCTTTTATAAAAAAAACTTGTAGCTGACATCCTGTGTCAGTTGATACGTGCTATTTATGTTATGATTCCATAATTCACTGTTTTCTCTGGGAATTTTTGGTCGCTTCATATAGGTCTAGACTTTTATTCAATACTTTGTATCATATTTACAAACTATGTGATCTAAATTACTTTTTGTATCACTTAAACGATTGGTAAGTTTTTTTTTTTTTTTATTCAACAGTATTGGTATGTAACATTAGGTGTAATCTGGCTCTAGTTTCACGGTGTGGTAACTAGTGAAATTTTTTTTTTTACTGTATCCAAAAGATAGATCATGTACTTTTGGTATATTCTGCAAATGAAAACAAATTGTTTCCAAAATACGTGTAAAAAATTCCTGTCTTTAGTACTTTTAACTTCGATGTTTTGAAGCGGCATTATGCATCTGTACTATCTGTACAATCCCATTAAAGGGATTCAAGTTTAAATTTTCAAAAGTTTAGTTGTTAATGCTACATGTTGAACACAAGCTCAGGTTTTTACTTGTATGTTACCTTGTATGTTACATGTCACGTTATAATGCCAGTCCAGTTTTGTTAAAAAAGATTTTTTCAACTTTTGATAACATTAAATTCCTTTCAAACAACCAAGAATATTTTTTAGCCGCATAGTATCTATTGTTCTGTTTCAAATTTAGAGTTGAGAAATGTCAGTAAACTATTAGGTTAATCTTTAGTGGGTAACTTTAAAAACCTTTTAATAATATGCGTACCATATACTATGTAAAAAGTCTCTTGATTAGTACATGCTCAAACTAAACAAATCACTTTTTTTTTTACTTTAAATAATTTCTCTTTCATCTGCTTGAATATAATTTTTCATTAAAAAAATGATAAAAAAAACACCAGGAAAGTCACAAGATAAAATATTAAATAATGTTCACTTAGGAATTAAAGGTTTTAGTTTTTTTTCTCAAAAAAAAAAAAAGCAACCATAGCTTTCCAGTTTTTTCTCCAGAAAAGTGATAAAAAAAGTTGTGTTACTATGAATTTTCAATTTTCATTCTAGTGTTTTTCATTTCGTGGTATTCAGTACAAGATTGCTCAAATTGACATAAAAGTTATAATTACCAACGATATAATGACTTGTAGCTTCAATTATTTTGTCAAAAATTACAAAATAAAAATAGTTTGTCGACCTGAAATAGACTTGTTTACCCTCAAGTATTAAACTAGTCATAAAAACTTGGAAGTCAATCTATGAGACAAAAGAAAATTCATCAAGCGATTGATAATGTATACAAATTTTGATTAAAATTTATAAAAGTTTGATATCTACTTTTTGTATCGAAAATACATATTTTTCTGAGAAGTTTTGATCTGTTATTATGAGACTAAAAGTTATTTTACTTTCTAATGTAAATGTACTTTTTTTTTTTGGATTTCAGCCATTCATCTAACATCAATTAATTGATTGTAGTTTTAAATCAGGTACTGACTTTTCAAAAATAAAAATTTCGAATCAAATTCAAAGTTGAAAGTGTACAGGTGTATGAAAAATTATAGAAAAATTAGTTTCCACTAGTTCATAGAAGAAAAAAATCAGTTAAATTTATAAAGAATATCAAACTCTAAATGCTAAGTCACAAGACTTATCATGGGCTCTATTTGTCACTTTTAAAACAAAAAACAACTAGTTTATTATTCTCAATGCTATCTAATGAGAAATATAAGTCGTTTAGCCTTTGTGCAAGATATACATATTTTCATACTTTTTATGATTTTTTTCCAGTTTCTATTAGTAGTGAAATAAGCTTATTGTTCTCTCAGCTTGTTTCTTTTGATTTTTTTTTTGTAATACATATGAATACTCTATAATGTAATCAAGGTAGTCTACATTACTTGATAACTTGACTGTATCAATTTGAAGTGTTTGACGCCAGCAACCTTTTTAAACATAGATGAATTTGAGGCAGGATGTATAGTTATCAGCATGGATCAAAAAAGAAAAAGAAAGAAAAAGAAAAAAAAGCGGAGGGACAGTCAGAAGAAACATATCAGAAGGGATCAAAAGATGTCAGAACGAGATATATATCTTTCAACATTATAGTCATAAAAAGATTTTTACAAAATATTTTAGTTAAATAATCAATATTTTTTGAAGCAATAAAAATTTGAAAATAACTTTTTTTAATGTCAATTATCTTGATAGTAAATACAATATATTCATCGTGTTTTGCCAACATGACTTTTTTCAACCAAACTAAAAAAGGTTTATCACAACTCTTCATTATTTTTTAAAATATTTTGTTACATTTAAAAATTAAGTAATTGGTTGTTCAAAATCATTATTGTGTTTGAATAACAGGATTAACAAGAAAAGGTTTTTATCGGCAGCAAAGCGTTCTAAATTTTGATCTTTCATATATATACGGAATAAAACCGTATATACGTAGTTTTAATATTTAAACAAATAACTGAGTAATATAATCTTTTTAAAGGTCAGGCCTAAATTTTGAATTGCAATTTTTTAATAACTAATATCACACGAAATAGTATGGGCTTTATCTATTGAGTATTATCATTACTGTAATTAGCATAGTATCTTCATAGCTGATTACGAATTATATAATAAAATCACAATTTCATATAGCAGTTCAATAATAAGTCATAACCACTAAGCTTGATAACTTTGGCCAAAATGTTGTATGGCACAGAAAAAAGTGATAATCAGTAAAACAAAAATGTTAATAGGAAACTGCAATTTTTTTTTGCTATGAAAATTTTCAGCAGTATCAAAAAGTCGATAATAAATATTTGAATTTTAAATTTTTTCTGTTGCTGGAGTTAGTAAAGCTATTGAGCACTTGTGATTGGATGATACCTTTTGTCACTTTTTTTTTTTTTTTTTTTTTACTTTAAGTGACTACTTTTTTTCAAAATCGAAAATTTGCTTACATATAATGAAATGGGGCAACATATGCACGACATGAGATAAATCTTGTCAAGTACCGTACTGAGATCCACTCTCTTGCCGTGAGTACGGTACATCAAATAGCCAACGCAGGATATGAAAAAAACAACCAATAGATGCCAAACAAATACTAGAGTCAAATCACCATACACCCAAACTTAAGTGAGAAAGAGCTTATAAAGATCTGACCATTGGTTACAAAAACTGATTGAGCATTGACAAATTTAGTAGACATCTTGATGAATACTTTAGTAAAAACAATCGGTGCCGAGCATATGAACTACTAAAATTTTTGCGGTATATGGTATTTATAACCAGAAATGGTCTTATTAGGTACCAATACATCATCAAAAAATGATAAAGTCAGTTTAATTTATGTGCTTTCTTATTAAATAACGGTAGTCCCAATCTACTATCCTGATATTATTGATACTTATCTACCTTTTTTTTTTGTTTACTAAAATTTCAGCAATAATTTCAAAATTAAATAATTTTTGTTTACAAAACTAAAATTGTTTCAATCAATTTCATAAAGTAGCTATACGATGGTTATCAAGTCGTATTATCAATTACTTGGTTTGAATCCAGTTAAAAATCTATGACGTTCACTTTACTTGACAATTGGCAAAAAGATTTTTCATGGTCATCGACGTAAAAATGTAAAATTAGTTTTGTATAAAAATCAAAAAAAATATATATCACGACAAGATTGTTCAAACTGCATTGAAAAGACTTTGAAAATGTGTGCGAAAGATGTAACAAATTTGTAACGAGGACCGAATTAACAAAACTGAATTAAATGTAATTAAAAGATATTATTGGCTATAAACACTGAGAAGACTACCAGAAGTAACAATTAAACAATATCAAGAATCATAAGGTACAGTTGCAGAAACTCATTCTAGTTAGGGGGGTTTTAATCACGTAGAAGATTATTGGTAACTGAAAGAACTCTCAAAAGCTTTTTAAAAATATCTTATGTAAATGAAGACAATGCACTAATCAAGGGTTAGGGTTCATACATATGAGCCACTACTCAATATTGGTTCTTGTAACAACTAATCCTTAACATTATTAGGATAAGACCGGCTTATATCAATAGTCTAACTCTTTTTCTCAAAAGCAGATACAAAAGGCCATTTTGCTGCAGCAGGCATTAGTTTTCCATACGCAGTTTTGCTGTCCAACTATATCTACTTCAGGGGGATCTATATTAATCTCACACTATATAGTAACTAACGATCTCTCTCTCGATCGTTACACAGAATTCCATTGGATTCAACTAAGCTCACTTGATAGGATTTCATTAAATTAAAATAAGGAACCCACCAAGTGGGTTCGGTCTGGGAGAGTAAGTCCGCGTAAGTCGACACAGGGGGATGCCCCCTTGAGTGAAAGGTAGCAGCCAGCAATCGATACAGGTAGAGCTGTATAAAACTTGGCACGGGGCGGTACGAGGGAGACGTTGAGCAACTCAGATCTAGCTCTAAAATGGTACGAGGCAAGGACGCTGGGGATAGGGAGGAGGTAGGTGACTATATAATCCATATTAATCAGTGTATAACGCTAAGTAAGCGAGAATAAGAAAAGATATTACTACTACTACTACTACTACTACTACTACTACTACTACTACTACTACTACTACTACTACTACTACTACTACTACTACTA
>QVTG01000128.1:0-14323 GCA_013305925.1 Geotrichum reessii | reverse complement strand
ATATTAATCAGTGTATAACGCTAAGTAAGCGAGAATAAGAAAAGATATTACTACTACTACTACTACTACTACTACTAAATTAAAATAACAACAATTAAAAAAAAATATTGAATTTTATTAATGACAATTCAAAGAATTCCATTGTTTCCAAACATACAGGCTTCTCTGTACAAAAATAGTTCTTTTTGAAGGGATTCTCATCAACATCTCATTAATTATTAACAAACATAAATCTATTCAATAAATGCCATTGGATGATAAAAATGTATACGTTAATATAAAACATAATTTTTTTTTTTGTTTTCACAAGCGAGTGCACTATATTAGTTTCTTTTTGAAAAAAAATTTATGATGACAAAAATATGGCAATAAAAAATGGTAAAATGGTAAGAACCAGTGGTTAAAAATCAGCTGCTAGGATAACATCTTTTTGGGGATTTTCCGAATGAAGTCATCAAGAGAAGACACATTCAAAAAACTATACCATTTTGGGAGAAGGCCAAAGTTTTTGTTTTAATTTATAGGCTAAAAGGCCATCAATAGCATCAAGAAAAGCATCATGACGCCCGAGCAGCTTGAACTACGATAAAAGTTATTAAAATAAAATTTACAAACTGTATGTTTCTACAAAACATTATGTTGCAAGTCAACCACCCCAGTTCAAGTAAATTGATGCAGTTGAGAGTTGTTTATGAAGCTTTAGAATCCTTCTTCAAAAAAGTGAAAATTCTAGAAATATATATATGGATGCGTGTGTTGGTCTCATTAAAATGGTTAACTATTTGCTGAAATATTGCGTTTTCTGTGTACTGGGGTATTAAAATTTGAAAAAAAATTTAGAGTTGAAACTTCAGCAATAGAATCGCAATTGCAGTCTCGCCCGACTTTTTGGATCACATTCTGTTAGTTCAAATTAGTCTTAAAAACAACATAAACTGTCAAGGTTTTATTGCTCTACCCTATTACTAAAACTGTTACACTGCTGTGATAATACTGCCAAGTTTCCCTTTGACACATGAATAAAATTTGTGATAAATTTGGTGACATCTAATCAATTAAAATAAAATTTTCACGGTGCAGCTACCACTAATTGTACAAACTTTTGTTATATTTACTCAAGTTTTTTTTTTTTTGATAGCTTGTTAGCTCATGATAACATAGTCGATTCGACAAGCTTTGTTTTTTTTTCAAATTTCATTATTTTTTTTTTTTTATTTACTTTATTCATAAACAGTTTTCATTTGTTTTTTGATAAAATTTATTTAAGTGATCAATCTTTTATGATTATTGTTATTATTGTTGTTGTTGTTGTTGTTGTTGTTATTGTCTACAGTAAGAGATATTTTCTCTTAAGATGTTCATGTGTATGATGAGCTTAGCCTAGTAATTAGATTTAATATTGGTCCATGCTTTTTTTTTTCACTAAGTGGTACTTTGATGGTATACTTATATTTTATTGTCACCCTAAAATTGGAGAGCTGATTTTCATAAGTTTATACCTGAGCTAGCCTGTAGCCTGAAATCAGATATCTTTTTTTTTTGATATCATATTTAGTGCGTAGCCTAATTTTTAATTCTGTATGTATACGTTGAGAAGCCTCTGAGGAATCTTCTTTATCAATCTATTATATGATTGAAAATCTTTATACTCGGATAATTTCAAACAACTAACTTATGGTACTTAATAGTATTTGATTGTTGTTATAACTAGTCTTTTCACTTTTTATAGCCAATAATATTTATTATCATTATTTTATATTGTCTGTAGTTCTGTCCTCGTTACTGAAATGGGGTTGGTCCAATGAGATCAATTTCTATTGGCTACAATTTTTTATCATTGCTGATGGTTAATATTAAAATATACATTGTTTGAATTTGATGGGATCACTTAAATAATCTCATAATTGTTAATAATTAATAAAAGTAGATAAAGATCCTTTAGATGACCATTGTTTTACAGTAAAGCCTGTATGTTTGAATTCAATAAGACTTCTCAAACTTTTGTTATTTAAAATTAATGATATTTCTTGAGTTGTTGTTGACATTTTGATCTAATAATATTTTATGAAGTGAGCTTAACTGAATTTAATGAGATTCCGTGTAACGATCGAGAGAAAGATTTCTAGGTACAATATAGTACGAGGTTGATCAGAATTTTTTTAAAGTAGGTATAGTTAGGCAGCAAATCTGCGCATAGAAAGCTAGTACATACTGTAGCTAGATAACTTGTTATATTTTTTTTTGAAAGAAAGAGTTTGAAATGTTAATATAAGCCAGTCGAATTCTAATATAAAAATGATAAGTATTAACTATTAAAAAAACCAATACTGAGTATTAGATCTTATGTGTGAATTCTGACCTCAATTTGCACCTTGTATCCATTTACATAACATATATTTAAGAAGCTTTTGAGAGTTCTTCCTGTTATCAATAATCCTTTACGTGATTGAAAATCCCCTAACTAGGATTACTTTCTAAAACTACTTTGTGATACTTAATGTTGTTTGATTGTTGTTTTTGATAGTCCTCTCAGTGTTTATAGCCAATCATATCTATTGATCACGTTTGATTCAGTTTTGTTAATTCGGTTTTCATTACATTTACAATACTCAAATAGTCAAATTTTTGAAATAAAGTGTGTTTTTTGTGACAATTCAATTATCAAATAAATCAAATTTGTCATTTTGTTTGAAATGAGAGATATAATATCAAGCATTAACCGATTTGAAGATTTCATTTCATATCCAAAAAATGAAAATAAAATGACCTTGACAGTCTTATCTTGTGAGTACAGACTTTACCATATTGTGTCACAGTAATCTGGGTTAAAAAAAAAAACAGTGCTTCTTTTGCAAATTCAAATCCTAGGGCTAAACACTCAAGAAAAATTATAAATGAACATCACCAGAGTTTGTGACACGTCAACAAGTAAAGTAATTATTGAATCAGTAAACGCTTGGCAGTACTCATAAATCAATCAAAATAACTATAGCATGAAAGATACTTAACCTTTTACCAGTAATTTTTTTTCAATCGATTATCTCATTAGACAGCAATCGCAAACATAGAGATTCACATCTTACAAAAAAAACGGCCACTATGAGATAAGGCCTTCCAGAAACTTAAGTTTATTAAGAACACCATACCTTTAAATAATGAACCACCCATTTTACTGTAAAGAAATTATCCATTAAAAATGTATGTTTAAAATAGCAAACCACTACTGAAAAACTAATTATCTAAAGAATTGATAACAAATAAAATCGACTTTTTCACTTTGAAGTCGTAGTTAAACTAGCTAAAAATATCAGCAACTGTAGACTTTTAAATCTTTATACAATTAAAATATATACAGTTCATACGAAGATTGGTGACTTTTTCATGAATTGTTCTTTTAGACCACACATGTGTAGGTTTATTTTCTAGGGACTTGTTGACACACCCAATTTAAAAAACAAACACGTGACATTACGCATGCATTGAAAATTAAATCTGAGAAAATCACATGACATTTTTTTCTTTTTCAACCCGAAATATCAAAAGCAAAGTGTATCTGAAAATCAGATGGCGGCAACCTTAAGTTCCTACCACAAAGACGATGGATATAGCCAATCTTTGAGAACTGTATTAAGGAATGCAAGACCAAAAAACTATCAAGCCGGCAAAGATGAGTTGGAGCTTGACTGATACCACAAGCGTCAAGTCACAGTATCGTGTAATTGACGATCGATAAAATCGGGCTTTTTCCACGTTGGTTTTCATTTTTGTGTCTACAGATCCAAAAAAAAAAAAAAAAGTGAAACATTATTAGCAAATTGCACATTTAAGAAAATAAGCAAAGCCGGTAAGGATTCGTTTGGGACCAGACTAGACCTTGTGTTTATAAGTTAGATATTTGTTTACCCAAGTCTGATAAGTACCCGATGGCATGTAAAAAAATTTTTTTCTTGTAGAGTAACTTTGTGAATAGAAGCAAACTGTACAACCCTAGGTTCTCAATTTATTGACTTTTTGAATTTCAAGGTACAAGCTCTAGATAGCCAATTCCAAAAAAAATTTTTAATTGCAGTAAGAAAAAAGAAAGACACAGTATGTGGTTACAAGCGGCGGTTTCTATCTTGAAGTCATTCCCAGTCCCAGATATCTTGTTTATGTAATGCATCTGTTTGTGTGTACCAGATACTAGATGTTTTATATCTATAAGTATATATATATTACTGTTTTTATTTTAATGTTTTTTGTGTTTTTTGTTTTGGATTCTATAGTCTTTTCTTTTTTGTTCATTTGTTTGTCAAGTCAGGAGTCTTCGTTTGTACACATTTCTAGTTTATCAGATAAAGCGAACAATAAAAAAAAATATGTACTGTACAAGTTGTATTAACACAAAATACTTTTGGCACTGTCAAGATTGAAACTAAAGACAAAACAATCCATAACTTTTGATTGATTGAGAACAAGAGTCAATAAATCATTAAGCATGGTAGATAAGCTATGAGCATCCTGTGTAAACTTTTTGAAATCTATTTTTTTTAAGATCAAAATGGCTCTCAAATTATCTTATAAAACTTGAATATAAAAAAATTCAACAATTGGTATTACATGGTAATATTTACTGCTCGCGTTGGAAAGAAAGAAAGAAAAAGAAAAAAATATATATATTGTTTTTTCTCAATTGATTTGAACCACTACAATGTGATCCAGTAAGTCGGGAGGAACCCCAACTGCAATTCTATTGCTTTACTTTCCCCATCAATAGATAACTAAGAAAATTCCATTATCCTCAAGCATCTTCAAGTGAATAACTATGTGTATGACACTTTTCAGAATTTCCGTTTTGGGATGTACGACTTTTTTTCACGTAGTTATTCACATCTTCAATAAGAACCAAGATTGGTCAGGTCACTTACAAATTTTCTTCAGAGCTGGGTACCAACTCCAAATACTGGTGGTCTATCTAAAAAAAGACTAACAAAAGGAATAAAAAAAAATTTCTAAAAAAAAAGACATGAAAAAATAAAAATAAAAAAAATAACAGAAAAGGAAAGTTACGCATGTCTTCTTTGTATATCTTTGTTATTATTATTTTAATTAGGTAACTATGTTATGTAAGGACAATAAACAGATATTCTATCTATCTAAGGAAAGTTACAGATTAATTAACTTATATACAATTTGAATAGCCTTGTTTTAGAGTTATTTCAGTGCTTGCCGAAGAAGCTAAATATTATACGGACTGATGTGGAGTTTTGTAAGAAAAATTTTTTTGAAGTAATTCCAGATACATTGCAGATGAGATTTTAAAGCGCCTTCACATAGTAAACATATAACTTATAATTTATATAGAATTATAAAAAAAATTATTAAAAAACAAAAACGATAGTCAACGCATTTTTTCTACATCAAAAGTGACTTTTTGTTCGAGAGAAAAAAAACCAAAACCAATAGCCGACTTATGTCCAAACCCTTTTTGTATATATAATGAAAAGCCATGTAACCAGCTATTTTACTAGTTAAATACGCTAGAATATGAATAGTTTCATTCTTATTTCAACTAAAATAAAAATGAGAATTCATCATGTTAATTCATCTATTCGATTTAGTTGCTTATAACAAGGTTATACCATGTAAACAAAATATCAAGGTTTGCAAAAAAAAAAAAAAAAAAAAAGGTGACCTCCGTAAGCGGGTTTGCATTTTCTTTACGTGACAGTGATACCTTTTTTTTTTTTTTTTTTTTTTGAAAGCGCCTCTTATAATTGCCTGTATTCAATTTCATAGTCTATTTCTTTCAATTTGAAAAAAGCGTCTATTTGTTCAATTAATTAGATTCATAGAGGCCAGCTACATTAAGCGAGAATATTTTGCTTAGTTGTAATCTAAAATAAATATGTATTTCTCTTTTTGGGGGTTCTAGCCTTCCATGCCTCAACACTCAATGTCTCAATATTTTCAACAATTTTGTCGTCAATAAAAAAAAAAAAATACACTTAATTAAAAAAAAAAGGACGAAAATTAAATATTACGTAAAAGTCAAAAGCACTTTCAACAATTATATTACAATACGTTGTTGATGATGGAGTTCGGCCCGGTGAAAAACTCTGAACGGGCTTGGTAATGCTTGAAAAGGGCAAAAAATAATACATGGTCATTCATGACTTAGGCATGAAACGAACCCAGTTCAAAATATACGTACATATGTATTTATATATATATATATATATTTTAAGAGCTTCAAATATTGTATGAACATGTAATTAAATTTTATTACGCGTATGAATGATTTCTGAAAAAAAATTTTTTTTTTTAATCAAATTATTAACTATTGAAAAATATCGTGTTGTGTGTTTCACAACTATCCGGAAAACATTTTACACTCGATAGATTGCAGTCACCGCTAAGTAGTCAAACTCTTGTTGTGATTAACGCTTTTTTCATTAATAATTTATAATTAGCTATAAGAATGATAACCTTATTATGTTAATACTACTTAATGAGTGAATAATAGTCATTAAAAAAAAAATTCAAAACAAAAATCAGGTTTGATTCATGTAACATCTAATTCAATGTTGTTTAAATCATCATCAATTTTAGTGGTTGTGTTTAAAGCGGTTAACAATAAACTTATGGGGTTTCTTGCGGGCTCGTTGATAACTGGCACTTGTGATACTTGCGTACATGATAAATTTATTTTTTGGTATAAAAACCGTTTTTATTTTGAACTAAAAGTACGTATATGTGGGTGCATATTAAATATCAGGGTCATGGTACCAGACTCTTAGAAGCCTACGTTTTACTTACCGCATCATATTTGTTTTGATAAAAAAAAAAGTCAATGGTACAACAGTCTTGAGCGTGTTATGGCAGAACTGAAGCTGCTAAAATAATAATTAAAAAAACATTTTTTTTTTTCTGAAAGTAATGAAACATAGTATAATATGTTATTTCAGTTCTAAGCAGGCTATAAGTATGAAAAAAAAAACAATACTTTTTTCCATTCTCTACAAAAGATTTTTTAGCCAATCTTGAAAATTTCTGAATTCTTTTATTAACAACTATCAGAGTTTACTTTTTTTTCTCCGTACATTAACTACACCTAACAAAAACTGTAACTGATTCTCACTTCCTGGAAAACAAAGTAAATGTTCTAGAATACTAATTTTCAGGATCTATGCATCAAATATTATAACTAAATATCATTTCCAATGTTAAAAAAATCCTAATGTTTGCTGTATTGTTGAATCTATCACAATTGTTTAGAAAGTGCAAACCACTACTTCATTACAACATTTTTTTTTTGTTTTTTCGAAAGTTGTGTTTTCTAACTAACTATATGCTAATGAAAACTAATGCTAACTTATTAAAACTTTGGCTAGCACAATTTTTTATTGCTCGACCAAAGCACAGTAAGCCCATATAATTATAATCGTCTCACAACACCAATTGTTACTAATCTGCTGCAAAGCTCGACAATGGAAGAATCCGATCTATCAGAATTTCATTAAAAAACAATTTTACTCTAGATCTGATTTCTCTACAGTCGTCAAAGACTTTCCTCGTGATTTTTTTCTAAAAAAAAAAAACTGCTTTGCCCGATTGTTTTCATACTAATGATAAAAGAGGCAAGTTGGATCCTCGAAAACCCCAGAAATACATCATTGAAAATATCAGAAGGAGACTCAAAGTCAAAAAGAAAAAAAAAAAAAAAAAGGAATACTCATTTTCGGAGCGCGCTCAGAACGCTAATTTTAAAATCATTTGTCTTTTGAATTCCATGTCTTCTTTGTGTATCTTTGATTTTATTATTATTTTGATTATGCAACTATGTGATGTAAGGACAATAAACAGATTTTCTATCTATCTATTTTAAAAAAAGCTTTGAAAAACTTGTATCTAATAATACAAATTCCAACCATGAACAGAATTTTTGCAGATAAACCTCGGGTCAAACTCCTTTCTGTCTTTGGAAATACAGCAATTATTGACGCTATGAATGCGTACAGTAGTAATCTTGCCAAAAATGGAGAAAAAAAAAAAGAACACCAATTTCACTACTTATTTTAAGAAAAAAAAAAAAAAAACCCAATAAAACAAGATACACGTTAAAAGGGGGGTGAAGGAAATCGAGGGAGTCATCAAGAGTGCAGAAAAGCCTCCAGATGAATTAGACTACGATTCTAGATTAGTCAGAAGAATCTATGGTCATGTCTGCTTCTGCATTTTTAAAAGGCTCGACAAATAAATCCATTGAACTATCACAAAACAAGGTTATTGCTTTTGATTCTGGATCAAAAAAAAAAAAAAAAAAACGTTTTTTAGCTGAATATTATCTCGATGAGGTGATCGTGAAAGTAGGAAAATCTGATATTTTGAGAATTTCTATTTTATCATTCTCATAAATTGAATAATCCCAATCAAAAATCAGATATTGAAAAAGAAACAGATGCAAAAGAGTAGGAGTGAGGATGCCACGTCGAATTCGAAATCTGGTTCATGAATTCTACAAAAAAGTTAACCAAGTGGACCTACGAAAACCACGACACTGTATTCGTACGCCAAGTTCGAGGCCCAGAAGGTAGGAATATCAATTCAAAGAGACTTTTAAAAATATGCTTGCTTGGGGGGTCACTACAGATTTTCAAGATGCGAGTAATGAAACAAGGCCTGAAAAAATACCCCCCAAATTGCCATGTTATATTTATTTGTGATGAATGTGGATATCTTCACAACAAGTTTGCAGGCACTGAAAAGTTCAAATGTCTAGGTTGTAAGCAGGAGTCAGTTAGAGATTTCAATGCAGCTAGAAATATTCTATTTTAAATATATATGAGTGTGATCTAGGCTTTGAGTCTATACTTTCATTCTTTTTAAAAAGAGAGGATACTTGACTAGGCTGAATTGTCTACAAAAATTGGTAGAAACCCGTTTTTATTCTAGACGAAGATAATTTCAAGTCTTTTGCCAAGTGGCAAGTCGACATCAGTACAAATACACGTGTGACTCTTCATCTATAAAAAATTTTTTTTTTTGTTTTTGTTGTGTATGCAACTTCCCCATACTTTTATAAACAAAATATTAGTCAAAAATAATAATTGGGCTCAATATGGTTTCGAAGGTAAATGTCGGAAATCATCAACACTAAATCGTGTACTTTGAATTGGTGGGCAACACATAATCATCATCAAATTTGTGGCGGCGGTTCCGCAAAAGCCCGGCAGTCAAAAGCTAAAATAAAAAAATAAAAAAAAATAACGATTGATAAACCGTTCATATTTAACCGCTGACGGTGCTATTGTACAGTTCCGATGCGTTTTACTATTACTAGTTATTCATGTGAAAGTTCTCATGTAGAGAGGTTGTGTTATTTAAAGATTTCTGTTTGTTTCGTTTGTTTACATGGTTTGTTTTTTGTTAGAACTATTTTACGAAAGCTAGTTTTCTTTCTTTTTTCTGAGTTTATTTTATTACAACACAAACTGGCAGGAAGAAAAAAAAAACAATATCTTAATTTAGTCCCCTTTCCATGAAAACTTTTGTACTTTTTTTTTTTGATGAAACTCGGAAAAAACAAAAGCGAAACCCGTTTGTTGTCTTTCAGTACTGGTTTTGTAAACTGAAATTATTGAGGAGGTGAAAAAAAAAAAATGTTTTCAGCCGTTTGACTAAGGGCTAGGGTAAGTAGAACACAAATCCGGAACTCCGGAGTGGTTTCTGCGGAAACCGCCGCGCCAAATAAACATCTTGGCCGGTACCTGCCATATACCTTTGGCCCTTTTTTTTTTTTTGAAAAAAAAAAAAACAAACTTTTTTTCAAGATACTAATCGGTGAATTCCTCCGTCTACAAACAAACAACAAAATACCAATTTCTATATCTGTTTAAGGGGGAATTTTTGAAATTTTGAAAAATTGTAATTACCAACGTACCCCAGACTATTTGAGTATACGAACAGACTGAAAAAAAAAAAGTACGCGCAACCTTTGAATCATTTATTAGCTTCTTTGGCAAGAGTAATTCAGTTTTCGCTTGAAGCAAAGTTTGAAAACGCACGTAAAATACATATATAATTTATACATGTAAAAACAACGCAAAAAGGAACTTTAAAAACGATTTAAAGAATGGCCCCTTTTTGCTAAACATAGATGGTTGTCATTTGTTATTGATTGAATGATTATTGTCATAAAAAAATTTTTTTGTTGTTACGTAAATGGTTATGATTATATATATATATTGGGATGGTGGGATAATTTTTGAAGGAACTCTCCACCGATAGCGGTCGATAGGATAGATACCATAAGCCAGCCTTTATTTTGTGACTGTGTCATATATCGATTCTTTTGTTGAAATATCTATGATACCGTAGTTGTTAGATTCCTACCACTGTACATATTTTTTATTTTTCTTGATGGTGACCGAGTCTTAGAATAGGCAATCAAAAGGTGAAACTTGTCTTGAAAAAAATGGATTATATTAACCCTCATGATGTCCCCCCAGACTGAATCAGAGAAGAAAAAAAAGGTTTTTTTTTTTTTTTTTTTACAAAAATAATAATAAATTACTTTTTCCAAAAGATCTAAAAAAATTTTATAAGATTTTGAAACTTCTAATGAGGTGGCCAGAAAAAGATAGAGAAAAAAAAATTGTTTAATAAATATGTCTATGATAAATGCAATTAAACAAAAGGTTCTGTTGGCGATGCCAGGTTGGCAATTTACAATGGATCTTTAAAAAAAAAAAAAACAATGAAGTATTAGTACGTGAATAATAATTAAAAAAAAAAAAAAAAGACGCTCAGGTGCTCATATGTTTGCGTTGATAATGAGCATATCACGAGGAATGGTTGCTTTATGTTTTGATGACAAAAGTACCAAAAAAATAAATGCACGACTGATGGATATACTTGAACTTACACGAAAATGAAATAAATTATAATTAAGCTACTTACGCAATAAGACCGCGTAAACGGACAACGGGACTGCAGAAAAGAGCTGCGATTGTTGATAATATTCGCGTTTATATATGTTTAGATAGTAATTCATGAAAAAAAAATTTTTTTTTTTTAGTACGCTCAACTTATACAAAAAATAAAATCGGCTTTACAAGAGAAACTTCTAAAAACATTCGAAAGTTACCAATCGTGTGTATTATTGGAACACTTTACTGAGAACATCTCCTCTTCTCGAAGCTGAGGCATCCAGCCTTATAGTCTTTCGAAAACAAGGCTTGGTTCCAAAGATTGAACTGAAGAATAATAATTATAATAAAGTAACCAAAAAAGAAAAAAAAAATAATAATAATAAAAAAAAGAAAAAAAAAAAAAAAAAAAGCAATGTATTCCATGTAGCTAAACTCGGTCTTAATTTTGGTGCTCCTCGTAATACTGAAAATCTGTAACTTGTTTTCACTTTAGTTGCTTTCGAAAAATTCAATGAAAAAAAAAAAACTCAAAATAATAAAAACAATTATATTTCTTTATTTATTAACCATTTTTTTTTTTTAACTCTTCTTCTTTCTCCTTCTTTTTTTTTTTTTTCTTTTGTTTGTTGATAAACACTTTTCAAAGGTTTCGTCAAGTCTTTTCCCGACCCTCTTAAGTCTAAGTGCGTACACCCTGTTGGTTTTGCCCCTTGATGATCTATTTCTGTCGCGCGCGCGCCCAACCCGTCTAGCTAGTCTACCTGCTGTGCTCTTTTTTTTTTTCAACACCTCTCGAGCAAATTCTATATCTCTCGACGTTATTGTGTCTGTTCCTATATCTGCATGCCTACTAGTATCTACCTAGACGAATGAACGCCTTACGCTTCTTGGTTTATTAAAACAAGAAACATTGCAACTAACTGGAATTTTTTTTCTTCTTCTTCTTTTCTAATAGATTGTTGAACTGTTGCGATCTGTTTCATTTCTTTTCGTCTAACAAGTTCAAACATTTACACCTAACCAACAAATCATCCTCCCCTCTCTTTCTCTTCTAAACAAACTTAACATAACTTTGATATTCACCACCTGGTAACATTTGAAAAATGCAAAAAGTAGCCCCGAATCCAGCCTCTAATGTTTCGAAATATGTTCCGATTAGGCCGTTGTTAAGGCCGCTATTGCCAAAACCCTCGCCCATCGCCGCTTCCGGCTCCGGCGGCAGTATGCCTGGCTTACACAGTACGGCTAATACTAAAAAGCAACTCAAGACCTCTTCGATGCTGGCCTCAACAATAATGAAACGATCCCTTAATGACAAATCGGCCTTGAAAGGCTCCACTAATGATGATGACAAAAAAAATAATGCTGCTAACGATTCTAAAAAGCCTAAGCTTACCATCTCTAATGATCCGGTCTCCGCTACTACCAAGAAAACCTACGTCAAAAAGCGCAAGGCTGCTGGCACTAACAATCCCAAGTTGACCATCAAAAAGACATCACAAAAACAGATGAAATCTGCTGCTGCCAAGGCTGCCACTGTTGCTGCTGCGACTTCTAGTGCTGCCGCTACTGGGGTTTTTCTTCCCACGTCTATTTCTCCAGCCAGCTTGATTGCAAAACCAGCTAAGTCCTCAGCTGGTTCTGGACAAGTTCGGTCTATTGCACCTGCTTCTTTAACCAAAGTTGCGTCGCTTCCGTCACCGCCATCTTCTGCTTCTTCGCCACAACTCAGTGGTGTTGGCAGTGGTCTCGAAGACGCTGAGCCCATTGACTTGTTTGTACCACTTGTGTCAGTAGCTTCGATGAGCACACCACCACTTGACGACTGGGCCACTCAGACCGCTGATGAGATTCTCGCTGCGTCTACCGCCGATGATTTTTTCTGGCTCTCTAATAACGACTCCAGCGATGATAGTATTACTACTTCTGCTGCTGCTACTGGCGATAAAAATGGTACAACGAGCACCTCGCTGAGCCTGTCTTTTGACTCGGCCGATGTCGACATGGACTCGATGGCTGATATTGATTTTGACGATGTCTACTGCTTTGATAACGACGAGGCATCCGATGCCAAATACTCCAAGCAGCCAGCTGCGGACGCGTTTGAACCCTTTTGTGATTTTGACTTTTCGCTCGACCCACCAGCTACTGCTGCGACTGAAGGTGATGACGTCTATTCCAGCGCGTCTACTGTTTCTGCAGCTGTTTCTGCGACGGCCATCGGCGCTGGCGCCAGCGCCGACCCTTATGGTTTCCTAGATCTTGGAATTACGATCTAGTGGTTCATCACTCAGCGAGCCGTTTAATACGCACGACGGCGAATTCCGTCATGATATTGAGACGGTAGGCCGACTGTAAATACCTGTATATGATTTTTTTTTTTTTTGTTCATGATTTTTTTTTTCCTCTTTTTGACTAGGCCTTACTAGACTATAACTTTTAAAATTATCAGTGCTTTCTTTTCAAGTTTCTTGGAAGTAGTTTGCAAAAAATGCTATAATGTAAATACTACTATTTTTTTTTTCTCTTTCAATTTCAATCATACATTTAACAATACTACAAATATTATTATCATTTACTCAAGTTGTAAAAAGCTTGATTAAATCTGCAATTGATTTTTAGCATAATACAAATAAAGAGATATTATTAGCAATGCATGTCTAGTGGATATCAATAATCATGATGTTAACAAGATCATGTAACCTAAAGACAAAAGCTATCCTTTTTTTTTTTTTACTGTTTTTGTCTCAACTCAAAGTCGGTCTTACCACGGTAACCTTTCATCATCATTTAGAAAAAATTAAAAAAAAAAAAAATAAATTAATAAAAATCGCTCATCATTTAGTGAAAACTTTTTTTTTTTGTCAAAGTGGCGGGCAGTAAGTAACTTGTGTAGGTTATAAATTTTTGTTTAATATAGACATGTATTTTTTGACACAAAGGAACAACAACAACAACAAAAAAAAAAAGTTTTCTTTATATAGCGCGAAAGACAATCCGGGGGAGTAACAAGCGATTTTTTTTTTTTTTTTAATAAATTCTTTTAATTGCTATTACGGTACTGACATGTGTTATTGTTTTGTAGATACACTGAGTGAATATTCAGTTTAATTTCAGGATCATGAGAATGTCAAATGTAAACAACTCAACGGTTTAAGGGCAAAAAAAGGGTGTCAAAACGGTGACATGATGCATAATCACCATTAGAAACTAATAAAAAATAAATAAATAAAAAATGATAAACTGGCTTATATTATCTAATGTAGTTGTTAAACTGATTCAAATTGAGATTCAAGATTTTGGTTAAATAAGGATAATAATTATATAGGAGGTTTATTATTATTATTATTATTATTATTATTATTATTATATTATTATTATTATTATTATTATTATTTTATTATTATTAT
>QVTG01000127.1:42341-56043 GCA_013305925.1 Geotrichum reessii | reverse complement strand
AATAAATAATAATAATAATAATAATAATAATAATAATAATAATATAATAATAATAATAATAATAATAATAATAATAAAATCAAATTAAAAAAATACAATGCAATATACTTTTCATTTGAATCAAAAAATGAAAATAAACAAATCTTTCTATCTGTATATTTATTATTTATTAATCAATTTTTGGTTTCTTTTGTTATTCCGTATTGCTAGGTACACTAACTGCAATTTCTATCGGCTTTGACATATTCAAGTCCCCGACTGTGCATCAGGTTCTTTATTCTTTGAAAAAGTTCAGCCATTGGGTTTTTTTTTTTTTGTTCTTTCACAACACTCAAAAATTTCGTACCCGACCTGTTCTTTGCCTGCTTATTACGCAGTCCGACAAGAGACAGGATGCCCAAAGCTTGATTAATTTAGTCTCGACAAACAAACAAACAAACAAACAATTTTTCATATCTACAGATCTTCTTTTTTTTTGGTATTTTTGTTTAAAAAAAAAAAAATAAAAAAATAAAAAAATAAAAAATAAAGCACAGTTTAACACTTTTTTTTTTTACAAATAATCAAACACGACAGCTTATACTCACGAAAGATGAGAACAGCTTCAGTACTTGTGCCATTGTTGGTCCTTTTTATGGAATCATTGGCCACAATCTTGGCCTGGGCGACACTTTACTCTAGCACGAATGATGTTGCATATCTTCATTTTCGAAATAATGCCGTTCTCAAGGTTTTTGCTGACAATACTGGCGCTCCGAACCGTCTACCTGACCCTCCAAACAATGCTTCACTTGTACTCACACTCGACAACCGCTTACTAGCGTTTTATGGTACTTCATTCTGTGAGAGTCTGAAAATAGTCCAATATTATCCGACAGATGATGCTTGGAAACCAGTGACTGTTGCCGGCTTTGTACCAAACTACTTGTCGCAAAGCATCTATATGGCATCACCTGCCTCAGACCTTGTTTTCATATACGGAGGTCGAAACCTGTCAAGTGCATGTCACACATCGTACATTCAGGATCCGTCATCAATTTACGATTCGCGCATATCTTACGTCGTGTCTAACCAAATTAAAGTCTTCAACGTTACTGATAGCACGTTCAAATCGATAAAAACCGCATCCTCACCCACAGCGATGTTTGCGGCAGGTGTCCTGCGCATGCCTTTTACCACGTCTTCGCTGCTGGTCGGAGGGAAGGCTCAGAATGGTTGGATTGGTATGAATCAACTTGCTTTGTGGGAATACTCGTCATGGACCTTCATCTCAACCGCCAACTCTGCCCATGTCGACAGTCGTACTAATCCATTGGTGCTACCACTCAAGTCACCTGCCGGTCAACCATTGTCCAAAGCAACCAACTCTACTCTCATTCTAGGTGGAAGAGTCAATTCCCACGTCTCATTACCTTACACTGTAGGATTGGACCTGGATCCTGTTGGTGGGTGGTCCTGGAATGCGGACCTCAACCAAAGTTTAATTCCAAATACTGAAAGGCTCCTAGGTGCTGTAACATTTGAAAATACACTGATTACTTTCATGGACAAAAACCAGGACACAAAAGACATAACCGATGTTGTTGAACGCCGAGATTCTAATCTAAACTACGAGATTAACTACTTTGATATGGCTAAATGGACAAAAACGAATGGTTTTACTCCTTCTACCGATTCTATGGATACTTCAGCATCAGAAAGCACATCTGCCACAGTGTCTCCACAACCTAGTGAGACACAAGATAGCTCATATTCTGGTAGCACAACAACAACTAAAAAAATTGCGTTATCAACTGTACTGCCTGTAAGTTTTTTCTTTGTCGGTTCTGCACTTGTCGCTGTCTTCTTATATCGTCGCAAAAAACGAAAGAATGAAGATCTTATTCCTGTCCCGCGCCCACTGAATTTGTCTCCATATCTTGGAGGAGCCTCCTCCTACGAACAACAGATGCTTAACAGTCAGTCTAATGGCTATGACCGTGACACTGCTAGCTTCCAATCGTGGACCGAAAAGCGCCGGATTTACGAAGAACAAGAGCATTTTCAACAGCATTCACAACATTATGCGCAGCCATATATGCCCATAAACGGCCAAAATGGACAGAACAGTGCAGACATAGGTATTGTTTCAATCGGAGAGGGAAACAGCGACTATGATAGCCTGTTCGAAAGTACAATACACCATGATGAAAACATACCACTACAACGGGTACTGTCTTTGGATTATCGGCCTCAACCACGCCGTGCAAGCACGATTCGTCAGGCATCAGAGTCAATTGTGAATTACTTTAAAAGTAAACGCTCTGTTTCTAGTGCAACCGCACCGGCTTCATATTTACGTTCTAATAGTGCAGCTTCATTTGCTCAGGATATAAGCGACATGAGAATGCCGCTTTCTTCGTCAAGTCGGCAAGATAATTTTACGACAGAGGACGATGAGTTTTTTGAAGGCCGAGATGTTCAAATTCTTGTGTCATCTAAGCGGAGGACACGACTGCGCGTAGTCAATCCTGATCCCGACACACCATCGCGCAATAATAGCGATCATAGCACTATTGCGTCTCTGAACGTCAAGAAACAGCGTGCGGGCCGTTATGCCCCGTTAATAAACAATCCTATGGGAGAGTCTGGTGTGGTGTTGCGACGCGCTAGCTCGACGTCTATCACTCCCTCGGTTCAAACCCAGCTCCCGAGACACTCGGAGATTGACATCACTGAAGTACTGGAAGAATCAGAAACAGTCGACGATCTGGGCGGAGCCCGCGTTGGCACGCGCGCAGTCTCAAGCGGTAGTGTATATGCCTGGCGCAAGGAACACGAATAATGACAATTAAAAATGAATTAATAATAATAATAATAATAATAATAATAATAATAATAATAATAATAAAAGTGTAGAGTCCTTAAAAAGTAAATGCGACTCAAAAGACAATAATCACGTATTACATACTATAAAATAGGGAAAATAATTTGGGCTTTTTTTTTTTTTCCTAATACCATGAAACGACAAATTTCTCGACAATGTCGAAGCAACATGGGCTTTTAATATCGCCAGCAATTTTAGCGGCGGTTGTAGGGACCACCGCTGCAATAGGCGTCATTATTGGCAAGTTATTTTTAAATGTCAGCAATAATACCAGTAGTAGCAGAAGTTTTGAAGATGATGAGCGGACAACCACTGCGTTGAGCTCCGTGCCGCCCGTTCGCATAGGCGTTGAGGGTCTGATCGGTAATACTCCGATGATAAAAATAAAATCGTTGTCTGAGGCGACAGGATGTACGGTTCTTGCTAAGATGGAAATGCAAAACCCCGGTGGTAGCGCTAAAGATCGCGTCGCGCTTGCTATTATCGAATCCGCCGAGCAAGAAGGCTTGATCCGGCCACATCGCGGTGACATGGTATTTGAAGGTACATCCGGCTCAACCGGAATTTCCCTCGCTATGCTCTGTCGCGCCAAGGGCTACACCGCACACATTGCGTTACCCGACGACACATCGCTCGAGAAGGTTGCGCTACTCGAAAATCTTGGCGCTCGCGTTTACAAGGTCCGTCCAGCAAGTATTGTCGACGACAATCAATACGTCAACTTTGCCCGCAACGAAGCGAACAAGATTAACAAGGCCGCCGATGATGCTTTTGCTCATGATGGTACGATTCTTCCTCGCGCCTTGTTTGCTGACCAGTTTGAGAACGAGGCTAACTGGAAGGCTCATTTTGACCATACGGGCCCGGAGATATACCAACAAACTAACGGCGGTGAACTTGATGTTTTTGTGACAGGCGCTGGAACAGGTGGCACAATTGCAGGTGTAGCTCGCTATCTCAAGTCTGTATCTGCACGGGCGCGTGTCGTGCTTGCAGACCCTCAGGGCAGTGGATTTTTCAACAAAGTCAAGTTTAATGTTATGTTTAGCCCCACCGAGCGTGAGGGAACGCGCCGCCGCCATCAGGTTGACACTCTTGTTGAAGGAATTGGCCTTAACCGCGTAACAGCTAATTTTGCACGGGGGTCACCAGCCATTGATGACGCCATCCGTGTGACAGATGCTGAGGCACTAAAAATGGCCAAGTGGCTAGTCGAAAATGATGGTCTTTTTATTGGCTCGTCATCAGCAGTGCATTGTGTCGGTGCGTATCGCTGTGCGAAAGCGCTGGGCCCAGGACATACTGTTGTCACAATTATCTGTGATTCAGGTGCGCGCCACCTTTCTAAGTTTTGGAAGGAAGTTGAGAGTGTGTCTATCGACTTCTTAGATGACTTGTAAATACATTCTGTGGAAAGTAATATATAGTATAATATAATATTACATTCTATCTAGCATTAGGTCATAAAATGTTGGCAGTTATGAAATACATATATGAAAAAAAATATATTTGATGCAGCTTGATCTTTCTACTCAGCACTACTCCTATAACTACTGTTGCTGTTGCTACTACTACCACTTTGATTCATATTTGACAAAAATTTGACAAGTCCTGGTGATAATCCTGGTATATTAACGGTTGAATTTTCAAGCCTGACTTTCTTTTTTGTTTCTAATGTGTTTGTTCCGGAAGTGCTTCGAAATCTGAGCAAAAGCTTTTTCAGGTATATTTTTAGTGCTTAAAAATAAACCATCTGGAATTCGAAGACCTGTGCGGGTGTCTGAAGGCGTTTTCTGAGATGGTGGAGTCGAACGGATACTAAAATCTTCGTTATCGCTGTCGCTTGCTTGACGGACTGATATTGGTGAACTTGTAAATACTGGTGCCCCAATTTTCAATATATTGTTAGTAGAAAATATATTTTCATCCATCGTGTCTATTTCACAATTCAGTTCATAATCTTCTTCCACAGAGCCGTTCATGGTACTGATAATTCTACTTATTGAGCTATCATTGTTTGAATCTGGCCGTATCGCAATGTCACTTTCTTCATCTGAACTATTGTCAGAGTATACAGGCAAGATTACACCTTTTGATTTTGATTTTGTTATTTGCTGGTTTAAATTTTCATTTGGTCTTATCCTCATTGCTGGTGGTTTATCCACCGGAATGCGTCGAAATTCGAGATTTGGCATTTGGTGTACTGCCTTACGCTGTGCTGTCACTGTCTTAAAGCTTGAGGAGACTTGTGGGAGTTTTACCAGCCGTGAAAAACAAGCCGGTTCTTCTAGAGGTGTATATGGAATGTGATCTTGCTGGCGAAGCTCGATGAATGATTCAGCATTAACAGCCAAATTGTCAACCAAATTTTTTGTAACTTTTGACTTGGAATCATTTATCAGGGAAAGGCTCTGTTTCTCAGATGAATTTGAGGAAGAAATTGTATTCAAAGAAACACAGTCCCTCGTAGATGATTCTATATATGATTTTATATCGTCAGGCAAAATTGTTAGATTGGATGAAGAGCTTTTTGGCGAATCTAATGGTAAATCCTTTGAACGAATTTTCTGTGGGCTTTTCTGAATATTTTTCTGGGGACTTTTCGGTGACTGGGGCACCTTAGGTATTGCATCAAAGATAATAGAAGTCTTAGAAATTACTTTCTTAGGTTCCAAATTATTATCAAGTGAAGTAAGATCAGAATGCAATTTTGGCGAGTTGCCTGCTACTAGCCGGCACTTTGACTCTTTCTGTGGACTTTCACTTGTTGTGGTCACAGTATTCTCGGTTGCTTTCCATTTTTTGACCAGACTTTCTAGTCTCTTAGCTGCCAAAACACTTGCTGAAAATATTTTGGTCAAAATTTGTCGCTGGTAAGTACCATCTACAAACCGGATTCGCGCCGATGGTGTAAGAAACCCGACAGGACGAGACTTGAGAGCGACGTTATACACCAAGAGTGCGGGTAAATATGTATTGTCCAGAAGATCTAAAACTAAAATAGAATCAGCTAGTCGTGGAAGAACAACAGGGCGTAGCCAGTGCTCTAGGCTTTCTTCATTGTCAAGATTATTAATGTGTACAAAATTAAGTCGCAGCCCCGACGCGATTATGATCGAGTCAACAAGATTTGCACGGTTCGTTGGAGGAAATGCACGCTCAAATGCAGATTGGCTAACAGCAACCCAAAACTTTACATGATTATCTGATGCAAGAAAAGTATAATAACCAGAATTCACCCTAGTAACTAGTGGTCTCTGGGTAGCTACGTTAACAGAGGATCAGATGGCAATGCGTCAATAAAATAGACTTACACTGAGGATCTGGAGATAGACAGGTTTAGAAAAAAGACTTAAAGGAAATTTATCACTTTCGCCTTCAACTTTAGATAATGCTTTATTGATTCCATCGTCAAAAAATGGCTTTATTTGGAATGCCATTGCTTTGACATTGATATGTTCATAAATAAGTTGTGAGCCTATATGTAACAAAATTTGCCAAAGTCAAAAAAAAAAAAAAATCCATTTTGGTGTCGGTGCCCCAAAGGTATTAAATTGATATAAAGTATAACCTAACCCTTTTATTGCCTCACCAAAAAATTTCATGTTTCCCGATTGATCTTTCACGGAACACCAATTAGACACGATTCAACAAAGCTTAGGTTTTAACAGGATGTACAGACAAAGCAGCAATTCATATACCAATGGTACGTTGATTTATTAAATTTTTGTATATATAGATTTAGTCTAACTTTTTTTAGATGGTCACAACAATTATCGACAAAGTTATTACAGAAACCCATACCAACGCGGAACTCAGAGTGTCAATCTAAATCCATACAGACAGGCGTCTAACCATTATGTTCAGGGCCAGGTTGCACAAGATGGTAAGAAGGCTAACTCTTTGGGGGTACTACCTTTACTGAATGCACTGCCGTCTGTTTCACAGTCAGAAAAGGTTGACGCTGAAGCCAATAGTGAGCAAGTACAGGAGAAAGCACGTACCCTCGGACCTATGAACAACGAGCAGCAACTGCGGACTGCTTTTCTCAGCTTTATTCCAGTTTCTATGAATGAAACTACTGTTAATGCTCTACTGCTGACTGTGCCTACTTTTGAATTTCTTGTTCGAGTGTTCAACAGTAAAAATGAGCCCTGTAGTTTTGGCTTTGTACGATATAAGACGATTGAGTCGCTACAAGTACTAGCTCAGATTCTTTCTAAAGTAGACTACAAATCTATTACTGACGACCAGTTTGATACTCTGTTTAAAATTCATCTTGACGAGAATACACAGAGATATATCAAGGACTACGAAGCCGCTAATGGCGAGGGATATGCAACAAAAATAACAGGAAAGTCACTCGATAACAGTGTCAAAGATTTTACTTCAAAACTTAGAACATGGTTTCAATCTCATAAGGTTTCAGGAAATGCAAGTCTTCTTGGTGTCAAAGAGAACATAGAGGACAAACCTGTTGATGGCGAGGATGATCTTAAAGAAGAAGGGGATGTGGTCATTGACGAAAATGAGTTTAGAGATTTAGTGACAGATCATAAAGACGAGGTTTTAGCTGAAATCAAGGAATTCAGAATCCTTTCAATCAAGCAACAGAAAATGAAGAACGCCAAAAGCAAAGCTGAGACTGAGAAGCGTGAGAAGAACCTCGAGGCTGCTGTGTCTCGTGCGCTGGAAGAAAGCGCACCTATTAATGCTAGCAAGCCGAAATACAGCAAAGATGACGAGAGCTCCGACGATGAAAACGACGATGTTGAAAGTCTCGGGTTAACAGACGCACAGATTGAAGAGGAGCGGAAAAAACGCCGTGCCGCTCGCCTAGAAAAGTACTTTGAAGAGGAGCAACGTCGCTGGTTAGGTCGTGAACGGATTAACTCTTCGGCGCTTGAGCGTGAGCGCGTACGTGCAGACAAGCAAGAGGGTAAGCTTGAGCACGATAAAAAGCAGGCCCTACGCAAGTATGCCGAGTTTAAAGACGGAGGTGAATACGAGACTCGAACATTGGAGTACTACTACGATCATGCTAAGTGGGTTAAGTCAAGAATGCAATTCAGGGAACGTGAACGCGAGCTTGACCGTCGTGACCGCGAGGAAGAGGAGAAAGAGACTGGTGAAAAGAATTTTGAAGAAGAGCGCTTTCTTGCAGATCTTTCTACCAGTCTTGCTAGTAACGCGCCTTCTGGTCCTGCTGCTGTGGGCTCTGTTGGCAAGATCAAACTTTCACTGGGTGCTAGCGCTACCAAAAAGCAGGCTGTTCCCCAGGTTGTGCCTGAAGTTAGAAATCTTCTTGATGATAGTACCGAAACCGCCACCAAAAAGAAGCTTACTATTCCTGTCATCCGCCCTGCTATCAAGATTCCCCAAGACAAAGACGAGTTGTTTGCCTGGGAGATTAAGTGGGATAACTTGTCCGAGGATATTATTGAAGATGATTTGAAGCCGATTGTTATTAATTTGATTGTTGAGTCTTTGGGTGTGCAAGAAGATGACTTGATCGACTTTATTCTACAACACGTTCGCGATCACAAGGGCCCGCAAGAGCTGGTATCTGAGCTCGAAATGGTATGTTTACGGTCAATTGATACATCCATTTCATTATTAATATTTCGTTTGCTAACTTTTTGTTTTTTTTTAGACTTTAGATGAAGCCGCGGAAACGGTTGTAAAAAAGCTGTGGAATGTTGTAATCAGTAAAACTGAGGTTTAAACAGCTGCAAATTCATGTGTTGTATAGCATATATAAATATTTATATTCCTACATGTCCATGTCGATATCAATAGCATCAGGATTGTTAGCAGGAGTATTTTCAAGCTCAGTTGGTGTAGCATCAAGATTATCACCAGTAACTGTAGGTTTAATAGTTGTGGTGCTTTTAACAAATCCAACTGTGCTTTGAGCGGCTTGTTTTACTCCAGCCTCTTTGGCCTTAAGCAAAACAGCTTGTGATGCAATGTAGCCGACGTCAGTATTGAACTGAGCCTGTACGGAGCGCTTGATACGAAGCATTTCTTTGTAAGTGTCCTCATTGCCGTATTTGACCTCAAAGGCATCCCACTTCTCCCAGTATTCGGTTGAGACTCTTGGGTCTGCAAACTGGCTTCCATAGGAAAACAAAGCTCTGGCTCTGTCAATCTCACCAAGCTTTTCTTCGACATTAATAAACTCAAGACACATGTCCTTTGCCTCGTTTTCCGGTAACGCATTAATAGCCCTCTCAAAAATAGGCCGAGTTGCCATCAGACCAAAGACCTCAATAGTTCTCTCAATGATGTATTTATACATGATCAACTTGTCTTTATCGGCCACAATTCTTGAGGCACGATCGTAGATCTTCATGGCGTTACTCATCAAGCCTCTTTCTTCCTCTAGCCGACCAAATTGTATAAAAATAGACTTTGACAAATTAGGTGGGCAGTCCTGGAGAGCTTGTTCAAACAAGTCACGCAGGCGCTCCAGACCAAGTTGGCGAGACACCGCTTTTTGTAAATAAATATTCCAGATCTCGAATGCGACAGGGTAAGAAAATATTTCAACGCCTCGTTCGTAGACTTTTAATGCATCTTCAAAAAACTGATTCTCCCACAAAAAGGCGGCATAGTTGACAATAGTTAATGGGGTACCAATCTTCAACTCAAAAATACGGTCATAGGCGGCCTTGACATCGTCAATCTCGCCAATACTTTCAATTAAATCAACATAAAATGACCATACTTTCATGCTCTTGTGCACCCGTTCCTGTGGTGCAAGAGATTCATCAAAGAAATCGATATTTGACTTTTTAGGACCGGTTGTGGCGATATCAAGAACCTTGAGAGCATTATCAAAAGCCTCTGCTCTGAGTTCCATCTCAGCCCATTCAATGAAAAGTTCTGCCAGTTCATTAACACTTCTGAAAGGCACTTTTGCAGCTTTGTTGAATATGACTCTGGCTGTTTCAATATCGTTGTGTTTTTCATATAATTTGGCATAATTGACCCAAAGCTTGTACAGCTTACCATTAGCCTTGTTTGGATTTATTGTGGCCAATGCTTGTGTGTATGTATTCGTGACTTCTGTCATATTATCTCCCCAGAGACCAGCACGTTTTTCCCATTCAATAATATTATTAGGATCTTGTCGTAGCAAGACATCATTCAGCAAAAACGGGCGTCTGTCCATGAGTTGTTCAAATGCACCCATAAGTCTGTCAACTTCAGTTTCTACTGATATGCTATCTGTCTCCATAAGTTTAGAAATAGTTGTTTCCTCCATCTCTGTATAACTATCGAAAATTAAGGTAAAGTCTCTAACAGTTTTAACAGTTGAAAGACCTTCCTCGAAAATATCCCTAGCTCGTTCTATATTTTTTTTGTTGATCCAGAATGTAGCAAGATTGACCCATAGCTTTCCCGCCTGATCCGAATACCGTTCAATTCCGCTGCGGATAATTTTTTCCGCTGAAAATTTCTTGGTCTCTGATGGATACTGAACAAGAATGTCAGCTAAATCTGTCCACAACTGATACCGGCTTTTTCCAATGGGCGATATATACTTGGGATCATCTAGCAGCTTTATCAGCGTTTTGCAAGCTAGGCTATAAAACTCTTTTTCGATTAGTCTGGAAACATACTGATCCATGTCTTGTGGTCGAAACATCACATAACGTTTCCAAATCCTGACTGCAGTTTTGATGTTTACCTGTTCTGTGAATTTTAAATATAACGGCCATATCCTGTGATGCTGTGACACTGGAAGAGACTGTAACGCCCTGTCAAATGCTTGACGTGTTTTTGTAACGTGGGCTTGTTGTAATAAAAATTCGAGATAATTGATCCAGATCCTGGGCATTTTGTTAAGAAGGACAAGAGCGCGTTCGAAACATTCATTAACTTTATTGTATTCCTGATTGTAGTAACTGCTGTTAAATTCTTTTAAATGATTAACACGTAGATCAAGATAAGCTTTCCAAAGCTTGTACGAGCGCCCAAAGAGTCTACAGGCGCGTTCAAACACGAAGACTTGCTCCAGTATCGGGCTGTCTGACTTGAAGTCAACGTAACGCAGCCAAGGTTCGATTGCATCAGGGCGTTTGAGAATTTCCTGTTCATAAGGAATGTCTTCCTCTGATATACTGAACATCGTTTTTGGTGCCATCCTCGCGATTTTTGTGTACTATTTTCTTTTGTTGGTGCCCTTTGGCAGTGCAAAAGATGGAAGATTTCTGACATGAAATATTTCTGTCAAATTTGTATGGTAAGTTACCCGGCTCAATAAGTTACTTTTGTGCTGCCTTTTTTTTTCCTACTACTGCTGCTTCTTTTTTGTGCTGCCTCTGCTGCCTACCCTTTTCATATTTCAAGTTTTTTTTTTTTACAACACATTTATAAGGTCAATTTCGATTTCAATTTTTGCCAGATTTATTTACGTCGGTTTCATTTTACATTAATAAGATACAATGTCAGGAAACAGGTAAAAACGTCTCCTTTTTTTTTAAATGAACAATTGTCTACATTGGGGTTCAAACTGCTAACAATGTGGTTTACAGAGAAGCCGTTTTCCCTACTCGAATGACCCTCACTCTGATGAAGGGTAAGCTCAAGGGAGCAACTCAGGGTCATAGTTTATTAAAAAGAAAATCCGAGGCTTTAACAAAACGCTTTCGTGACATTACTAGAAGAATTGACGACGTAAGTATTGGATACTTCTCGGGGTCTTTTTTTTTTTTTTTTGCTTTGATAAGGCTGGTATGCTAAAACTGTTGTCTATAGGCGAAAAGAAAAATGGGTAAGGTTATGCAAACCGCCTCCTTTTCCCTCGCGGAGGTCTCATATGCTACTGGCGATAACATTGCGTATCAAGTCCAGGAATCCGTTAACACCGCTAGAATTCGTGTCAGAGCCAGACAGGAGAACGTTTCTGGTGTCTATTTACCCCAATTTGAAGCGTTCTACGACAATAACAGTAACGACTTTCAGATGACCGGTTTAGGTCGTGGTGGTCAACAGGTTCAGAAGGCCAAACACGTTTACGCCCGTGCTGTTGAGACCCTAGTCGAGCTTGCCTCGCTGCAAACGGCATTTGTTATTTTAGATGAGGTTATTAAGGTCACCAACAGAAGAGTCAACGCCATTGAACATGTTATTATTCCTCGTACAGAAAATACAATCAAGTACATTAACTCCGAATTAGATGAGCTTGACAGAGAGGAGTTTTATAGATTAAAGAAAGTCCAAGACAAAAAGCAACGCGATACAGCCGCGCTAGATTCAGAGAAAAAGGCACAAAAGGAGGCCAGACTTGCAGCAGCAGCGGCCGCTGCTTTGGAAGCTGGCGGAACTGCTGAAGATGCCGTATCAATTGTAAGTGGAGCTGAAGATGAGGATCAGGAGGCCCCGAACATTTTGGAAGAGGGCAATGAGGATGATAATGACGATGACGTTGTTTTCTAAGTGCATATGTAATAATTTTTATAGTATATCTAATTTGACATTTTGTTTTTTCTTTGTTTTTTTGTGCTAAAGACTAAAAGTAGTATAAAAACAATTACTTCTTGTGATCCTCAACAACGAAATAAATAGGATCCTAGGTTATGATTGTAATGGTTTACAACCAAAAATCAAAATATAAAAAAAGTGTACAAGTTGTAACTATGTGATTTAATTCTAAAATTGCGTAGAGAGTGGATAAGAAAAACTGAGAATTTTAAAGATAAAAAAAAACTTATTATCAGTTGTGTTTTTTTGTATGGTTAATTATTGGGTTACACACAGAAAATAGACAAATTTAAATGAAACAGGAATCAAATTATTTGGTAGTGGTTGTGCTTTTTAAAAAAAAAAATTGGAAAAAAATTAAAAAAAATATAGAAATTATAGAAATTATAGAAATTATAGAAATTGTAGAAATTATAGAAATTAAAAAATAAAATAAGTCGAATAAATCAAATTGCTTAGAGCTTAAACGAGCACTGAAAACACGAAACTGATTAAAATAAAAAGTACCGAGAAAAAGGTAGGGGTAACTAGGCTAGCACCGCCTACAGCAGCAGTTTGTGAGCTTCCGGCTTTTCCTGTGGTAACAGTCGAAAGCGTACGGCTGTTGCCAGCTCCTCCACCTGTTGCAGATGTAGGGGGCTTAGTTGTCGTGCTACCACCGCCTCCACTACCACTATTGCTACCAGGAGTTGTAGTAGTTCCTCTACCAGTACCACCTCCACCAGTAGGACCGGTACCACCTCCACCAGGAGGGCTAGTTGGGCCAGTGGGGCTAGTTGGGCCTGTAGGACCAGTGGGGCCTGTTGGACCTGTTGGACCTGTGGGATCAGTAGGACCTGTTGGACCTGTAGGACCTGTGGGATCAGTAGGACCTGTTGGACCTGTAGGATCAGTAGGACCTGTTGGGCCTGTGGGATCAGTAGGACCTGTTGGACCTGTTGGACCTGTTGGACCAGTAGGATCAGTAGGACCTGTTGGGCCTGTGGGATCAGTAGGACCTGTTGGACCAGTAGGACCTGTTGGACCTGTTGGACCAGTAGGATCAGTAGGACCTGTTGGACCTGTGGGATCAGTAGGACCTGTTGGACCAGTAGGATCAGTAGGACCTGTTGGACCTGTGGGATCAGTAGGACCTGTTGGACCTGTGGGATCAGTAGGACCTGTTGGACCTGTGGGATCAGTAGGACCTGTTGGACCTGTGGGATCAGTAGGACCTGTTGGACCTGTTGGACCAGTAGGATCAGTAGGACCTGTTGGACCTGTGGGATCAGTAGGACCTGTTGGACCAGTAGGATCAGTAGGACCTGTTGGACCTGTGGGATCAGTAGGACCTGTTGGACCTGT
>QVTG01000127.1:26072-42310 GCA_013305925.1 Geotrichum reessii | reverse complement strand
TCAGTAGGACCTGTTGGACCTGTGGGATCAGTAGGACCTGTTGGACCTGTGGGATCAGTAGGACCTGTTGGACCTGTAGGATCAGTAGGACCTGTTGGGCCTGTAGGATCAGTAGGGCCAGTTGGGCCAGTGGGATCAGTAGGAGTAGTAGGATCCACGAGAGGAGGAAGAGTTTCTCCTATTGGTGCCTGACGTTTTTGTTTAAATTGAATAAAATTATGATTTAGTGAATTTTTCACACGACGCTCTATAGCATCGGCATTAAATACTTCAAGAGCCGGGTCTGCTGACTGAGACAAGCGAGATGTCAAAAACGACTTGCATATGTCGTTGTAAACAGTTATTCCAAGAGAAACATCGCTAGGTGACATGGTGGGACAGTTCCGCAAACAGTAAACTAATTGGCTGCGGATGACTTTGGAATGGGGACTTGAGCAGAGGCAGCCAACATGGGACATAGAATTACATAACTTTTCGTTAGTTTTCACAATATGGTTGACACAAGAAATAAGACAAACTGAAGTTTGAGATAAATCTTCAATTTGAGTTAATACAAGTTCGTGAGCATTATCAAAACCAAGGAGATGAGCGTCGACTATACCGATAGTTGCAAGAACTACGCAACTTAGCTGCAGTAAATTGATTTGAGGTTTCATAAATAGAAAACAACAGTAGTAATTTAAAAGTAAAAATAAAACAAATAAATAAATAAATTTGATTGGATGAAAAGTTGTGAGGAAAAAAAAGATAACTTATTGATAAAAAGAGTGATTGAGATTTGGTAAAGGAAGAAACCAAATAAATGTAAAATATGTTGATATCTTTACTGGTATTTATAGACGTTTGATTTTTTTTATTTTTTTTTTGTATTTTAAATTTATAATTTTTTTTTTTCAAAATTTATAATATGAAAACGTACTGATTGAGTAGGGCTTAGACTGTATTGTAAAAATCTTTATACGATAGTTAGTTGTGAAAAAAAAAAAAAAAAAAAAAAAAAGCAACTTTACAAATGTATTCAGCAAAAGCTTTTTTTTTTGACTTGAGGGGATTGGCAGTTAAGCCTTGCCAAGTTCAAAACACTTAGTGTGCACATGAGATTACCGTATCTCTTTTTTACAAAAAAAATTAAATAAAAAATAAAAGTTAAAGTTTGATTTTCAACGTGAATACGCCGAAATTGTTGCTTAATTTGCAGTTAAATTTGACGTTATAACAAGTTGTAACCTCCAATGCCGCCACCATGATGATACTTGCTGGTTCCAGTGATTTCTTTAATTAACTTTGCCTCAGGTTGCCTCAATTGCCATGAATTAGAAAAGATATCTAATTGGATGTTTGCAATTTTCTTTTTTTTTTTCTTATATTTTTTTTTACAAGTCAAACTAATCATTCATAACTTGACTGTAAATGATAGATTTATTACTTTGCAAATAACTACTTAAGTATTGAATGATATAATGTATTTGTTTTTTGTTTTGTTGGTAAATCTTTTTGTTAAAAAAGATCCTGGCTAATTATAACTTTTTGATTCAAAGATCAAGCGGATGTTCATTCTATAGCAAGACTATTGCTTCGTATAAATTATACTTTGCGAGATCAAGCTTTGATATATTTTTATTGAATATTTGACATGTATTGTTAGCTATTTACTGATTTTCTACCAAAGGTAGGTTGTTTGTTTGTATTTTTTTTTTTTTGGATTTTACTTGACAATCCAAATGTTAATAATATGAGCTGCTTCAAAAAAAAATTATTTTTTTTTTTTTTAAAACATATTATAAAATCAAAACAAGACTATAAATAGTTCAAACCACGAGGTATTTGTATCATGAAATTAGAAATTAATGATAATTGTAATTCTTGTGTTTGGTTTATTTTAAAAGTATTGCAAGTATGAGCAGAGTTCAAAATAGAAAAAAAAAAATAAACAGCATTCAAATAGTCATAATTTGAGAGAAATCCTCTCTGAATATAGAATTATAGGCTTTACGCAATAAAACATTTTTGTCACATTTCAAACTTGTAAACTTTTACCAATATATTTTTTTGAAAAAAAACTTTTTTTAATAGCTAATCCAAGCTTTTACTATCAAATTGGTTTTATTGACTAAATTTCAGTATATTCCTACAGCCAGTAGTTGCAACGAGTTATATCTTTTGCTGCTTATTGTTTGTGCAAAAGTTTCTTGTAAATGATTTTGAATTTATGACTTCTTGAATCGTCACTTGCTATGTATAACTACAGTTCAAAGCAAACTTGTCTAACTAGGGCTGTGATAGCCACTCCAAAGAATCAAGTGAGGTCTGTTTTTAATTCTGCCAAGCTTTTATCAGATTCGGATTTTGAAGAAATCTAAAGAAAAAAAAAATAAGATTATTTACAAAAGGTTTGGTTCTGTGTTTTCATTTGTTAGATGGACCCTGGTTTCTGCCTTGCTACAATTAATATTAATGATAATTAAAAAAAAAAAAAAAAAAAAAAAAAAAAAAACCCAGTTATGTTAATAATTTTCACTAAATAAGTGCCCAGTCTTATTGAACTACTTTCATTATATTTTATTTGCCTTGAGCCGCTATAATGAGTTCAGTTTATTCACGCTCCTGGTTTGTTTCCAACTGGTTTTGGGTCGAATCAAACGACATACTAGCCTGCCAAGAAATTCCAGGCGTATGAATTTACAACTTGGTACCACTCAATATCTTTACAAAAACAAAAAAAAAAGCTTAAAAAAGAGCTTAATTTGTATTTGAGGCCGATCCACTTGTACGTGAAAACTTTTTTGGCTTTCTAAAGTTTAAGTCACAAATTTTAATTTAAGGTCATCAGATCTATATGAAAAATAAATTAAAATAAAAAAAATATTCAAGTTCGGTAATATTTTCCTATTATAGTTTTATTTTTATTTTTACTGTTTGACACACGTCTTTATTAACAAAAGTACTGTGTAGATATTTGGTTGCAACAGACTTAATGTATTGTTATCAATTTATTGTCGTTTAACTAATGATGGATTATAAAGATGAGACACTAATCACAACAAGAGTTAAATCACTTCAAGGCGACTGCGCCTTTAACTCATTTGCTTAGATTGTGCCAAAGTTTCTACAATTCAATTTCATGTGTCAAAATAGATATGTTATCATAAGTTATGTACTACATCTGTGAAACTTACAATGTCGTAGTAAAACGCAGTAATTAATAAACACGTTTAACACAGAAAAAATGAATCAAAAACTTGCATTTTTTTGCCATGACAAGATACTTAAAATTTTAATTTCAAACATGAAATTCTTTGTAACACGAGTTATTGTCACTATTATTATTATTATTATTATTATTATTATTATTATTATTATTATTATTATTATTATTATTATTATTGTTATCATTGTTATCATTGATATTATTGTCGTTATTGTCATTATTGTCATTATTGTTATTATTGTTATTATTGTCATTATTGTTATTATTTTTATGGCATCACAGATTTGACTCGCTGTCTTGTCCTCGAGGCTTTTTTTTAATTTCTATATATCTGATTCCAGACGCTCTTACACTATTCTAAAGCAGAAAAATAAAATAAAAAAAAGAGTCAACTTTATCATCACTACTGGTCTTCTCTTGTCTTATTTTTTTTTTTTTTTTTTTTTTTTTTTATCTGAAAACCGTATTCACAAACTTGAGGCATTCTAGTTCTTTAAAAAAAAAAAAAAAAGTTGAAACTAAAGTAGTATTTTGAATACTTTTCCTTGAAAGAAAAAAAAAATAGATATAATTGTATACAATGTTATTTTTTTTTTCCTATTTTCATTTAGGTACATAACTATATTTTCTTTAAGTGGACAGTTTATGTTTTTTAACGAAATTTGCATTTTGAAAGCATTGCTGTCGCATTTTCAGCAAGTTGCTATTTCTATATTTATTGAGGCGTGGAATTAGTAAATCTATGTATATATGCCATCTGTATTAGTGATCTCTATTTGAAATATTTAGCAAGATGCGTAGCATGTTTTATAGCGGCTTTAATTTGTTTTTATTTTTGAAACTTGAGACTTATTTTATATGCTTTATACCAAAAATGATAAAGTTGATATCACATGATTATTTGGAATTTGCTTTTATATGTTTGAATTTCAAAAGTTTTTTTTTGTTCTCTTGCAAAGTACATAATACAAGCTCGCCTTTTATCTATAAATTTTCTTAGTCAACTCTAGCGCCGTGGACCATTACAAACCCAATTTTTGAATCCTACTCCAAACTAGTTTTCACATACCATTTACTCATTATATTCTTTCTCTCTGTTTTATCTTTGTTTTTTTTCGATATCACCGCCCTTGTTTTTTTTAAACACTATCCAATTGATTTATTTTTTTTTTTTGTGTACTTCAAGTTATTAAGTTTACATTACCACTAGTTAGTCTCTTAAATAATGAAACTACTTCACTATACTATTCCTTTGGTTGCGGTTACCTCCACCGAGGCCGGCCCCATATTCAATCCTTTGAATTGGCTTAGTGGTGGTGAAAACAGTTTACTTCAAACTCCACTTTTTGGCTCTAAACAGGTTCCCTTAAACAATGCTTTGACTGAAGAGTCAGCCAAGGCCGCCATGGTAAAGGAGTTTTTCGCCACAAACGAGTTTGACTCCGACACCAAAAGCTACAAAGCCCGTCTACTCGAGATTAGTGAGAACAAATATGTGATTGCCAAAGATGAGGAAGAGGTGAATGAACACCGTCGTCAAGGCAAGTTTATGGATATTACCGACCATTATGATTTTTATGAATTGCTTAAAGAGAAGCCTATTGAACCCATTGTGGTTGACTACCCCAAGAACGTTTCACACTATGATACTATCACACATGAGCTGCTACCCACACTCAACAAAAATAATCTTGTTGAACATCTCACTAACTTTAGTTCATACCACACGCGTTACTACAAGTCCAAAACTGGTCTTGAGTCGTCCCTTTGGCTGTTTAATCAGATTCTTGACGTTGTTAAATCAGCCGGTCGCGAGAAGGACATTTCAGTGTTCCCCTTTGATCATCCATGGGCCCAAAAGTCTGTTATTGCGCGTATTCACGGCAAGAAATCCAAGAACAGCGCTGATGGCTCTAAAAAGAAAGATAAAAATGTGATTATTATTTCTGCACATCTTGACTCTACAAATTTGATTTTGCCGTCAATTTTAGCTGCCCCAGGCGCTGATGACAATGGCTCTGGCTCTGTCACGATTCTTGAGGTGTTTCGAGCTCTTGTTGCTGGTGGATTCGAGCCTCTTAATACTGTTGAGTTCCACTGGTACTCTGCCGAAGAGGGTGGTTTACTTGGTTCACAGGCAGTTCTGACTCAGTATAAGGCGTGGCGGGTACCTGTCAAGGCTCAATTGCAACAGGATATGACTGGATACGTCAAGGACCCTGCGAATGAACGCTTTGGTGTTATCACCGACTTTGTTGATGCCAGTCTCACCAAGTTTGTTGAACTTATTATTGACAATTACACGCAACTTCCCTATGTTGAAGATGTTTGCGGGTACGCTTGCTCTGACCATGCCTCTGGCACCAAGGTTGGTTACCCTAGTGCGTTTGTCATTGAAGACAAGTTTAGTGATATCAACCCGTTTGTTCATACTATCAAGGATACTCTTGACCGTCTGTCATTTGACCACATGCTGCAGCACGCCAAGATGACGCTTGGGTTTGCGTACGAACTGGGACACCACTCTTTTGAAAAGTGATTAATTAGTAACAATGATATCTATCTCAATATATGGTTTTTTTTTTATAGTTTTTACAAAAGAAAAATTGTAGAATTATCTTGAAAAAAAAAAATTCACTGGCTCAAGTTTCATTATCACTGAACCAGTTTTATATACCAGGTTTTAAGTCTCTTTTATTTAAAAAAAAATATTATATAATTGTCACGGTAATCCTTGCCCAAGGCAGGTCACCGAACCAACATACCGAATCACATCCTACCTTTAGCAAGAAACACAAATAGCTTTCTTCGCTGACACCAAACGACATCTCTACAACTATCCTACGCACTAGCGTGAGATTAACCTCTAAGCCATCACACACTCTCAAGATACAGAAGAGAGGACCGACTCGCTTTAAGCTTACATTTATAACCCTCTTCACCGAACTATCTGCTTCGTTTCACAAACGTATTTATCCAAAGTCATAGAGTCAAGGACTTGTACTGTAATTAACCCTAAACGTGTAGAAACTCTTTCTCACTATCAAAAGAGCTCCTTCAGAATACAGCACTTTTTTCAAGGCGCCTAAAATTCTGTAAGTACCGGCGCCTAATTTCGTTTCCTGAAATTACCATAAACTAACACATTGTGATCACAGTAAAATAGACTTAGATTAAAAACACTTCTTTACCTGTTCGCAAAGTCCTAAGCTTAGTAATCTCGTGAGATCTGACCTCACGTGACAATAATTTATTTATTTTGTGTTTGTTTTTTTTTTTTTTGTCAAGTGTTTATGGCAGAAAATAATAAATAAAACAAAAAACGCCGGATTGAGCCTATCGTCAGAATTGGGGCTGTGAGGTCGAGTTGGTTGAGGGACTGACAAGATCGGTTAAGGTCACGGGTTCGAGTCTTCGTCAAGTGCAAATCCTTTGCAATGCAAACTATTGTTCTGATAGAATCACATGACCTCACTGCTAGGCTAGAGTCCGCTCCAATTCAGGGAAGTCTGCGCAAAGTCATCGGCAGCCCTAGTTAGGTTTTTTTACTGTCCTAGCATTGAAGGATACAGAATGCCGTATCAGATGCATTGCAAGTTTTCCTAGATCCCGCTTGAGACCAAGCTTACCGGGGCCTCCTCAACGCCGAAACGAGGAGGGCCTTAGCGACTCATGAGAGAATTCTCGCCTTCCCCGAATTTCCGCGCCCCACGGGGTACAGGCGCGTTACAAAATTGTCCCAGACTCAGGTGTAAGCCTGGGTGTCTTCTCAGTATGTAATTACAATAGACATCTAAATAAACAAGATAGTAGTAATGATATCAAAGAGCCGATCGTCGGGGGACTCTATTAGAAGCTGCAAGGCTGAAAAACGATGAAGCTGGCAAGAATGGAGTTGATACTTTGACTAACACTTTGAGTTTTTAATTTATAATTGTTTATGTAAGCCTACTATATAGCCGACGAGAAATAATTATTCAAAATTTCTTGTCTAAAACCCCCTGGTTAAACAAAGAAAGAAAAAAAATTAATATACGTAAAGTAATAATTACCCTTTTGTTTTTTTTTTACATAGAAAAAGTTGTTGTGTTAGTGTAGGACGCAATATGACCTTTATACTGTTTTTTTTTTTGAAAAAAAAAAAAAAAAAATAGCGCAACGCTCGTCTTTCCATATCCTGATTTCTTCCTCCCCCTGGAGCCCTACCATGATTATACTATACATAAAAAAAAAAAAACAGGGTATGTATAAAATTAGTATAAATTACCGTTGCCCTTTTTTTGTGTTTGATTAACAAAAAGGACTTTTAATCAACTAAAAAAAAAAAAAAAAATTTTAAGTAATCTTGATAGTGAATTTTCATGTTATAATTGAAAAATAAAATATAATTTTTTTACCAGATTAAAAATCTTTAGAAAAAACAAAAAGCGACATTTTTTTTTTTTGCTCAAGCATGTTTTATAAAAAAGAGTGAGTTTTTATTATCATTATTGTTAGGTATAGTGGTTTTTTTTTTCTTTTTTAGTAATATCTCATTAATGAGATCATATTTATTTACTTTTTTGGTTCAGGTTGATTCATCGCCAAAAAGCCCTCCTTATACTCACCAAAACTTTTATCACCGTTATCACACAGTTATTATACAAATAATTAAAAACAAAAACTCCAATATATATTTTACGAAATCTCCAATTATATATGTAACTTTTATAATAAATAATTTTTTTTTTTTTTCCGCCAGAATCGACATTGCCTATTCAACAAGTGCCTTCACAGAGAAATATGCAAATCATCATGGAGCTATTAAGAATCCATCACAGTAACAAGAAAAAAAAAACGGTCAATCATCACCAAAAGACAAAACAAGACCTGCCGGCACTAGCCAGTCGCTGCCCGTATTTAAACTAGCGCGCCATTTGCCTGCCAGGCACGTGTCTTATCATTGCCTTTCATAATGTTGTTTAATTTTTCGTTGCTGGTGCAAAGATTCCAAGCATCGACATAACTGATTACAGTAGATGAACCCTGTTTAGGAAATGTGAAAATGCTTATCAGTCAAATTTAATGAGGAAAAAAAAAGGTATCCTTTACAAGGCTCCGGCATAAACACTTGAGATAAGAGGCTCAAAAGCGTCCAAATCCAGAGAAGGATATTCACCAGCTTTGGCATCGTTGAAAAACGAATATTCAAAGTCCAAGGGCTCCATGGAGACCAAGTTGTTAAAGACAACCGAATGAGAAACTTCCTTATTGGCGCCACTAAGGTCCGACGCTGCAGATCGTATTATTCAAATACACATCACCGCTGCTGGATGATGCGACAGGAAATCCTGTGTGCCATATAAGGGATAGTTTTCGTGGATGTCATCAGGAAGAGAGATGTAGACATTGTCTTCGTCTTCGTCCTCTGATTTAATCATGATATCAAGAGAGCTGGAGGATGGTGAATTTGCCACAGAAGAAGAGAGACTTGGCATCGAGCTAGTTTCCGAGACTGTATCAGAAATATCGTTTTCTTGTTCTTGGTTAGAAGGAGTAGAGACATTCTCCTGGGAAGGAGTAGATGTAGTTGTGGTTTTTTCAGAAGTTTTGCTACTAGTAGAACAAGTAGTAGAGTTGGTAGTGGTGATGGTAGTAGAAGAGGAAACAGGAGGAGTTACAACAACTTCCTTGTAAGTTTGCTTTTTCTCCTCAACCTCTTTAAGAAGAGACTGAGTGTCAATCGAATCCAGTGACTTTGAATCAGACTTTGCAGAATTGACGAGTTTAAGTAAGCTTTCAAGTTTGCTTTTAAGAAACAAAGAATATTCATTTGCTGAGTTGAAGTTTGAGCTGAGCTGATCAATCTGAGTGTAGAGGGTTTGATTTTCAGAAGAAAGGAAAACGCACTTTGTTTCGAGATCTTCAACGTGTCTTCGCTTCTTTTCTCTGGAAGCATGAGCAGCTTGTCTGTTTCTCATAATGCGTTCGATTCTACGCTGCTCTTTTTCATCCTTGGTCTTTGCTCTCTTTCTTGGGGGGAGGGCACCAATAGGAAGTGGCAGAGTCATGATTTCCTTTCGCTTATTTGGACCAGATCCAATAGTAGTTGTGATGGTGATGGGAGATGAGGCAGACTGCAGGTCCTGCGAACTGTAGAATGAAGAATCAGGAGAGACAGGAGAGTTAGACATGATGCAAAATAATAATCGTCGATGAATTAATATGAATCGAACAACAGTTAGTATGAAAAAAAGTGTTGATTATGGTGGAGTTAAATATGAAAAAATAAATAAGACTAAAAACGAAAAAAGGGAGGGTTAGCTGGGAAAATAAATAGATATTTATATTTGAAAAATTCCATAATTACAAGGAATGGCAGGGGTGAGAACTGTGTTGTGATGAGGAGATAAAAAAAAAACTAATTTCAAAATGTTAAAAATAGGGAGAATTAGAAAAAAAGAAATGAAAATCTCGTACCATTTTAAGTACCATTTGTTTTTGTTGTGGTTAATTTTTTTTTTTGTTTGTGTTGTTTGTTATTATTTTTTGTTGTTTGAAGTATGTGATGAAAAAGGGGGTGTGCCTCAAACAAATGAATTTTTAGCGTTTTTTTTTTTTTTTTTTTTTTCCCTTAGCGTGTGGGCCCATATTAACCAAAATTATTCACACACACCCCTTTACCAAAAATGGTGTTGTTGCAACCAGGGAAATATAAACCTTGAATCCACTTGGACCATAAAACTGCCAATAACCACCAATACAACACTGCTATAAACCAGTATTAATTTTTGCAAAATGAAAATGAATTTCTAAACAATATTTAAGAGCCAATGGCTTATAGAACAGTTATACTGGTTTTTTATTCTAAAAGCTAAAGTTTTTGTTTGTTTGTTTTTGTTTGGTTTGTTTACAGTCTTGTTTACGATAGCAACACGTGAAATTCACATGGCTAAACCTTCGCTTTGGTCTCAACAAAGAAAAAATTCAAAATCTCGCCTCGTTTTTTTGTATCTTCATTTCGATCTGAATTCACAGCTTGATTTACTACACAAGGAACAACAACATGACCTTGGCTAACATTGGTATTATCTGTAACAGACAGATTTCTTAATAGGCCCTTGATTTTTTTTTTCCATTATGGATTTTAATTAGATTGGTTGAGGTGTGAATATTAGCAAATCATAGATTTATAAAGTCGGTCAAAAGAACCTACTGGAACTCGTTGTGTTTGGTTTAATTTTTTTCTTCTCTCTCTCTCTCTCTGAGATATAGCGAGTTTTGACTTTTCAAGGACCTTTTTGTTTGTTTGTTTGCTCTCGGGTTCATTATAAAACCTTCTGCTTTGTTGTAAGACTGATTCTCACACTATATCAACTAGTAGACTCTAACATAGGCTATCAGCTAATCTTATAATAAATAAAATGAGATAAACATTAAAACCTGTAAATTCTCGTCTTTTAGAGCAACTGAAAAAATATTGTTACAAAAAATGTTTTGTTATATGCTAACTGTAAACCTCCTCTATGTAGAAGTCGGTAACTCCATTACTACCAATGATAATTGTTATTATTGGAATGTTATAAATGGTATTGAAAAACAGAGTTTTGACTTATGCCCCATATCCTTCGTATTCCTTTTTCTAAAATATTTTTTTTTAAATTCTTCTTTTACATAAGTTTTTTTAAAATTCAAGTCGCCATATACAAATGCATATTTTACTCCTATCTTATATGCAGCTTGAAAAAAAAAAAAAATAAATACATGTATTATATTTTATCTCACTTTTGACATGGTTTCTCAAATTAACCCCTTCCCCCTTAATATGAGAGTACATTAAAAGATGCAAATAAGTTTTGTATAGATCAAGCCATCATCATTCTATATTCATGGAATTAAAAATCTCTCTCTCTCTCTCTAAATAAAAAAAGGGAGGGTTTGTAAAAATGGAATTTCCAATTTTTTAGATACAAATTATTATCATGGAAAGTGAAAGGTTACCCTGAGGGCTTGGCTGATTTATTTTGTTTACAAAAAAAAAAAAAAAACTGTTTTAACTACTTATGGTGCAATTTATCTCAAGATTTTTTTTCAACTTTGACCAATCAGGGAGCTTATTTTGGACAAAACTGTCTTCAAGCAGTGGCGGCTTTGACAAAAACAAAAAAAAAGGAGATTTGATTAGCAAGATTAACAAAAAAAAAAAAAACCATACAGAAGCATATTTTCACCTCCTTTATGGAATTTTTCATAGGCCACAAGGTATCGTAAATATTATCAAAAAATATATATCAGTAAAAAAAAAAAAAAACCGGTAGCCGCCAGACTCATTTGTTTGCTGCTTAAAACATTGTTGCAACTATTTACAAATAATAATATATCTAGTGATAAAAATGTATGATAGGTGATCATTTGTTACATTAATTTTCATATTGAGTACCCTGAAAAAAAAACAATAATTATATGGAAATCGGTACAAACCTCGTAACACCTAGAGTTCCTTGTTTTTACAACTGTCCCCCCTAGGCTTTGATGTAAACTCAAACTAATATCTATATATGCACTATTGTCATGAATTTAAGCCTTGGACTTTGCAATCAATGAGCATTACATATATCTTCTGTATACAAACTCTTTTTTCAAATTTTCTATAATGGTTTTAAAAAAATTTTTTTTTCACTACTGTGAACATATTACATGCAGAGCTATGACGTTTTGTGAATATCATCTGCTATGTCTCACACCTGTAGAAGCGACAAGTATAATTGTCTCATAGAGGCATGGAAAAAAAGTCTTCTTTGTGTTATCTTGGTTATTATTTATGTGATGAAAGGACAAAGAGTTCAAACATTTACTTTCACGATTAAACAACTTAACAGAACAAACTGCCCTGATTCAGCAACGCGGTTTGTTTATTTTATTTCTATTAATATATGCTATATATCCATAATTAATGCTTGGTGTTATCAAAGTTCATGACCTGGGCTCTAGTTTAATGGTGTTATTAAAACTTTCAGCAGTAATCAGCAGTGCATTAAAAAAAATCGTCATTTTAATGATTATTTTAAAGCTGTTTAGATCTGTGTATCTAATTTAATGCTGTTTTTCGAGCATGTAACCAAAAGGTTAGTGCACTTTAACCGTAGTCTGGTGGTAAAGATTAAAATACACGCTTCAGGGCCTTTTTTTTTCTGCCAAAGTTAGCCAATATTATTGAACAAAAATAATTTGACAAAAAGTTGATAACAATAATCTTTAATTCGGCATTAAAAAAAAAACATCATCTAAAATATCAATCAAAGGAAAAACAAACAAACATGAAAGGTATATCTTGGGGGATTTAAATTTGGAAACTTGATCAGCTAAAGAGACAAAAATTTTCAATCATGACCGGTACTAGTCGGTTTTTTTTTTTTCCATCATAAATCTTGAATGATAAAGCCATACAATGGCATAATGAGACCCATTTAACCATACCATATATTGTATATACATGAATGTACGTATATGGTCATAGCGATTTTATTTACTTATATTTTTGGCCCAGACCTTTCGTGGAGATTTTTTTTTTCATGAAGATCCAGCTGAAGTTGTCAGTTGAATATATATATTTTGCTCAGATGTCATGGTAGATCACTCAACTATGAAACTGCTAACAGGTCAGTTAAAAAATAATGTCATGAGCTCAAACCAATAATTATTCCAACTACTAATGATTTTTTTTCTTTTCTCTTTGCCTATGTGATCAAAAATAATTAACCAGTAAACGGTTATTCACTTTTGTTATTTTATTTTTTTTTTCATTTAATTTAAAAAAAAAAAAAGATTGAGTTTGGACGCATTCCAGCCAGGAGACATTGTGGTGTTTCGTAATCCCCCCCCTACACTGAAAGTAATTTTGTTTGGTTTAAAACTTGCATACAAAATTGATCTCATCGAGTAAACCAAAAAAAAAAAGAATACATGTTGATTGTAACTCTTTTTTTTTTAAACCAATTTATATGTGGGGCCACTGGAGTGGTCATGGCCGACAGGTTAATTTGGTGTTGTGGGTCTACCAGTATGAAAAAAAAAGCGCGTTTGGTATTCTGTTCCAGAAAAATCAATCAAAACGCCTTTTTGTTTTTGATTCTACCATACAGAGCTTTTTTTTTTATACCTTGACAAGTAAAATCATGGTTTATGTTCATATCCTTCTCTCTTTGGAAGGAATTAGATTGAAAAACAGCCTGTATTCCTAAACCCTTTTTTTTTATTATATATAAATATACTTTAATTCTTGTTTGTAGTAGTAGTAGTAATATCTTTTCTTATTCTCGCTTACTTAGCGTTATACACTGATTAATATGGATTATATAATTCTTGTTTGTATCAAACACCAGTTTATCTTTTGTGGTAGTTAATTTTAGAAATAGCCGTCAAGTAATTTTTTTTAAATAAGCCATATATGACGCATTACTATCAAGTCTTTAAGCTAAAATGTTTTTTTTTTGCTATTTTTAGTATATACTCCAAAGTATAGTAATCCAGTCTATATGATTGTTTTATATCGGTTACTACAAACTTGATCCAACCTGAGAACGCAACTGTAATCAGCATTATACTTACTCTAGAAAGCAAATAGCATCTCAGTCGTTGCTTTAAAGCTACTCCAACAAGAAGTAAGCAGACATAATTCATAGGAAACACAACAAACAGTTGTAACCTGTGATTACTATTCAGGCCTTGTTGAAAAAAAAAAATCTCTCTAAAAATATATCTATATGTGGTTGAAATAAAAACCGTCTTTTTTTTACATTTTTTCTTAAACAAAAATTATAATTATTCAGAGTGATAAATTTTCTTTAAATTATTAAATTTATATACGCAAATTTCAAATAAAAGAAATTTTTTTTTTATATATATACAGTTTTTTTTCAATGCCTATAATTTAAAAGTTGATAGCTTTGCCTAAAACTTGAATCATGATGGTAGTATGATGTCATAAATTAGGGTTTTTTTTTTTTTTTATCTATGTTAGATTTCTCAGTAAATGCACTGGACAATATTACATATCACAACAAAAGACGGAAGGGAAAACTGCAGTCAAGTTTACATCAAAAACTGAAACCCTGCTACAATACAAATAAGGAGCTTTAATCACTCATCAATATATGTTTTTTTTGAATCATTAAAGACTACTTAATGTTTTTTTTTTGTCTCAAGATCGTGAGAGATGGCTCGAGAAAGACTCAATCACTTATTGGTTACTATCAGTGCCGTTTGTGTATATTTATTATCGATCACACAGAAGGGTATCACTTTCAATATAGTTTACTACAAAAAAAAAGGAATGTAATCAGGTTTCTCCCAATATATGAATCTCGAGTACAAAAACTGGCACAGTAATGCTGAGATTTGTAAAAAAATATTTTAAATCAAGTTTTTTTTATTTTTTTCATGAATTATCAAATATATCATGTAGATGGTTATCAGACTCAAAATGACGTACTACAAAAAAGATTGGTTTAGCGACTAAACAAACTTGGTTAACTATTCTAATCCTTTTTGTTTCCCTAACTCCTTCTTTCTTCCTCCCCTTTCCTCTTTTTTTTTATTATTTTCAACGACTAAAAAGACTTAATCATTAAGCTAGTCAAGTGAATAAAAGTGATATCAAAAGCTGCTGTTTTCTTTTTTTTTTTCTTTTTTTTTTGTAAACTTATCAACAGAATCGTGTCAGTTACCGTTTATTAGATCAGTCATACATTATTTGTCTAACTACTTTATCAAGCTGGGGATGCGCCTAACTTTTTTCTCTCTTTTCCTCCCTTATAGTCATAATGAAACATAGGTAAGCAATAGAAAAAAAAACATGAAAACATAAAAATAATCTATCTAAAAAAAAAACAACCAGATTTTCTATCTATCTAACATGAAAATAGGTGGACAAAATACTAAAATGAAAACTGGAACGCTTAAATCCCGTTATTAGTTTAACCGATTGTTAGTGTGTGCATGGTATATACCTTCCCGAATGCTGCCGTTTAATTACTTATTTTTAGTTTCATATACAGGAGCTTACCACACACGCCCCCTTTAGTATAAACGCTGTATGAGCACATGTTCTTAAGCGCAATCTTTCCAGAGTTCAAAAATCGAGGGTTTTTTTTTTTGAATTTCGTTTAATTTTAGAAGATAAAAAAAAGTTTTTCAAACATCCACTTCAATCTCGATTTCCAAATAAATTTTAATATTCCAATTGTCCAAATTTGGAAACAACATGAACAAATTAATTTTCCCAAATAGTCAAAAGAACAACCGAAACGGGAAAGCCTTTTCAAAAATTTATATTTTAATTTTTTCCAGCATTCTGCGCATGTTAACATGCACGCATAGCCGCTACACGCATATAACAGGCCTCTCATTGATTAATTCCATAGCGATCAAGATTTTTAATAATTTTATTTTTTTTAGTGCGGAAAAAAATGCCCCTGAGAAACGAGACGATCAAAAGATAGGATCTTTTCTTGTCACCAAAATGAAAAGAAAAAATCAAACCTCGAAATAGCTATTTTGACGCGATCATACGTATCGTAAAATTCCAAAAGATACAAGTACTCTTTTTTTTTATTGCTTAAAAATTTATGGGTTTTTTAAAAACAAATTTACTGGTTATGATTCATTAAATCCAGGGATTTTTTTTTTTTTTTTAATTTTTTTTTTCCTAAAAAAAAAAAAAAAAAAAAAGGTGAAATCCTTGACCCTGTAAATCATCCAAGACTTTGAAATTAAAAACCAATATTGACTTTTTTTTCCTCGTCTGTTGCATAAGAAAACCATCAGCAAAAAAGTTGCGGTAATGAGTTTAAGAACTTGACTACCGCTCCAAGACCTTTCTTGGTATCAAGCAGGACTCTTAGATCAAGTTCCGGGGAAACTTTACTTAAGAGGCTACGCTCCACAGGATGTAGAGGGCACTCCTTAAGAACATGTTCAACTGTTTCCAGCTGTCCACATTCGCAGTTATAATCTCTCTCAGTAATACACCTCGTTTGAAAATACTTTCCAA
>QVTG01000127.1:11330-25332 GCA_013305925.1 Geotrichum reessii | reverse complement strand
AGCTCGCCGTCGATTGTCAGTCCCAGCAACTTTAGGTTTCTTTGAGCCTGCCGTTTGCCTAAGCCAGAGATCGGCAAGACTTGATTTTTCTTTTTAATTTTTTTTATTTTTCTTACTGAGAAGTTAGCATTCATAATCAATTTACAAGATAACTAATAATGGGATAAACCAATGCTTGTTGGAGATAAAAAGAGCCTTTTTTTCAAAATCACCGTTTAAACTGGTCCCAAAACACAATTATTTCCATCTCCTTGCTGATAATTAAATCATCAAATATAATATACGTATAGTACTGATACCTCAAGTGTCTACATATCCTGAAAAAACTCAACATTTATATTCAATTTTCAATATCAAAGGAATCAAATCTTTATCAATTTTTTACCACCAGTCTTTGTGGCATATCTTGAAAATAGCTATCAACAAAGCCATCATCTCCTACATCGTTTCATATCATGGTCAAACATTAAATCTATTAGTCGACCTTAGGTTTTTGGAAAGCGCAAATATGTTTTTTTTTTATTTCATATATGCCCAAGTGTTTTCAACGGGATCCAAGTCGGGACTTAAAGGCGGACCAAATAATTGTCTCAAAAACTTTTAGTCATTTTAACCAGTTTTGAAACCAAACAATAAGAGCCTTATGAATAGAAAGCATTGTCTTACTAAAATGTCATTGTTGTTTCTCTTCACAGCTGGTGAACAATAATTTTAAAATTTCTTTAGATACTCTGAAGACCCCAAAGTCTGGCTTTTTTTTCTTCTTCTTCTTTTCAGCCGCCCACTCACATCCACATTGTAGGTAGATAGTGCAAAGAGGTTATACAATGACAGTTTATTACTGTCAAAATCATCACAAAATTTTCTTTTAGTTTCTAAATGTTTATTTTGAATGTTTTTTTTTCTTTTCTAAATAGCTTTTTACCTTTTTTCCAAATTAATTTCAAGTAAGTCGATATGGCTTGCTAGTTTCAAATGTTCTTTTGTCACTAAACATTTCTTTTAAACATTAACTGCTCAGTATAAATAATCTTTGACAAGCTGTAGCCCGAACTTTTTTTTTTTTTTGCTATTTAGTCAAGTGTAGTTTTTTTTTTTTTTTTTTTTTTTTTTAGCAGCATCCCTGTTGCTTTAGTACTATAGAAACCGTTACACTAGTGATTTGATGGCACCTCATATAGTTCAAGTATACTAGCTAATTCATTTAACATTTTTTCACAAATGTAAATTATTATACTTAACTTGATGTAGTTTGCATTTTTCAATAAGTTTTTTTTCCATGATTATGAATTGACTTCTGTTGGTGTGTATTTTAAAGAATGTAAAGCCATTTTAGGTCTTTTTAAGATTGTAAAGTGATAGATTCATCATGTACAGAAGGGGTCAGAAGGTGTCACAGTATAATACGTATACGTATGCTTTGGATTTATTCCTTAAAAATAAATTATTTTTTTTTTTCAAGATAAAATTATAGCCAAATATTTAAAAAACCAAAGCATGTCTACCAGAAAAAACAAAAAGAGAGGAGAAAAAGAAAAAAAAAACACTTATATTCGACGTGGGTAATAACTAGACATTTAACTCTCAATTATTTTTTTTTTCAGGACAGCCATTCAGTATTTTTCAAGTTGAGAAAATAGGAAAGATCCATATCATTACATTTTAAATGGGTCTTTTTTTTTTTCAAGTATCAATGCCATCGGATACTTATACATGAATGAAAAAAAAAATAAAAAAAATACACCATGCTTCAACAACAAACTCATTATTATTCTAATTGTTTTTATGGATAGATAGAAAATCTGTTTATTGTCCTTATATCACAAAGTTACATACTTAAAATAATAATAACAAAGATATACATACAAAGAAGACATTTAACCATCAGAAATATATTATTATTATTATTATTATTATTATTATTATTATTATTATTATTATTATTATTATTATTATTTATATTATTGTTATTATTGTTATTATTGTTATTATTGTTATTATTGTTATTATTGTTATTATTGTATATTATTATTATTATTATTATTATTATTATTATTTATTATTATTGTTATTATTGTTATTATTGTTATTATTGTTATTATTGTTATTATTGTTATTATTGTTATTATTGTTATTATTGTATTATTATTATTATTATTATTATTATCATTATTATTATTATCATCATCATCATCATTTCCCGTAACACATGGAATCAGTTTTCACTTGATAATCATTTTTTGTTACATATCTTGTAATATTTTACTTGTTTGCTTTGGTACCTGGCTTGGTAAAAAATATAATATAGCAACTAATTGTAACAGGATTGTATCTTTTTTTTTTTCTGTGTAGTACCAACGAGTAAACACAACTTTTTTTTTTTTTTGGTTTAAATGATTCATAAGTACTTAGATAAAACAGACGGTGTGGTACACAGTTTATAAAAATCACATCAAACAAAACGCTCTCGTATTAAAGATCTGGAGTTTGATGGCAACTTTATTTAGCAGATTAGCTTTAAAGTACGCATGACAAAAGGCTCTAAAAATGATCATAAAAAAAAAAAACACAAAAACGCAGGGAAAATTTATTGCAACAGGTTATGTACACACATGGTGCATAACCATAGAAATCACTTTTAGAGGTTCCTGACTTTAGTACTCGAAAGTAAAAAAAAAAAGAGTCCAAGTGAACCAATCTTCTTTAGCACCAACTCGAAGAACCCAAAACTACGATCAAAAACATCAAACAGTAAAAATAACACGCAAAACTCAATACTAATAGACATTCTTTAGCTTTATATTTATAAAGAAGTCTTCGACAATCTAACCAAGAAAAAAAAATATCACAGACATTTGATTTCCGTTTTTATCCATCCTCCAAAATTCAAACAGGGACATTAAATTGAAGGAAAGAAAGGATTGAACCAGAAAGAACAGAAAATCTAAACAAAGTAAAAAACAAAAGTTAATAAGAGAATAAAATGCTTGACAATTCAAGTTACTTTGAACCCCTGCGATACTTATCAGTGGAAGGGCTTTGAGAATATTGAGCCAAACTTGTTGGATCTGTATTTCGAGCTGGACCGCCAGACGAAGTCATTTGCTGGTCCTGGTTGCCGAACTGCAGCGGAGGCAGAAGCGAACTGTTAGGATTATTAAAAAAGTTGTTTGAGAGATAAGGGAGCTTTAATAAATTGTCGGTTCCATTGATTTTGGTCTGCTCAATGTGGTCGCTATCAGGCATTGAAGAGTCCACGTTTTCATGTTGCTCTTGCCTTGTTTTTTTTTGTTGTTGTTCTTGACTTAAGAACGGTGAGTTAAAAACAAACTTCGACTTGACAAACTGATGAGACTCATTGTCGTAATCTTCTGCGTTGTTAATGTTAGCAACATCCATCGGGTTGTTAATGCTACCCTTGCGGCGTTGGTGCTGGACATCTTCGTCAGAGCTTTTGCTCTCAACTGACCGAATACCTCGCTTGTGACTTGGCTCGGCAATAGGCGTGGCATCGTCATCAATCTGATGCTGCAAAAGAGAAATCGCATTGTCGTTTGCTTTTATAGAAGATTCAATTTGAGCACTTAACTCCTTATTGTAAGATTCAACAACCTTGACTTCAGTTTCTAGCAGCTTTAGATGCTCCAAATCTTCAGGCTTGACAGTGCAGTTATTCTTAAAGTTGGCACTCAACTGATGTAAAGATTCAGAAAGGCGTTCAAGAAAGCCAGACAAAAAGTAGTGAAACTCAATAGAATGAGCTCCTAACACCTTATTTTTCTGCATAACACCGTTAGCTTTTGAAACGGCTTTAAAAATATCAGAGCTCATAGACTTATGAAAGTGGAAATTAGAGTCCGAGTCACTGCTATCGGTAGTGAAAATCTTTGAAGGGTTAGGAGCATATGTATTCAAATCAAAGGAAGAAAAAGCATTAACGATATCATCAGTAGGAACTGACTGTGGTGTCTCATTCTCTTCCTCATCATCTTCCTCAGGCTCTTCAGGAAACAGAGGCACATTAGATGAAGGAGAGATGCGACGCTCCGGGGAAGGCGCAGAAAACGAGTCAAAGTTGAAATCCAATACTTCAATATACTTGAAAATGGGTCGCTCATTAGGCCAAATGGGAGCATAACGTGAAGGTGAGTAGCCGGTAGATTGAGACGAACTTGACTCATAATCATCAGTGATAGGTGTTAAAGGTGACTGGGTATGGTGCTTCATATTAGATTTAGGAGGGCGCACCACGGATGGATCAAAGGGTATCAAACCAGCGTCTCGCCAAGATCGCTTAATGTTGAGGTTACTGAACACGGTGTTTTGAGCCATAAAAAGTCTATCAATAGCTTGTTGATAATCAATAGTGTTAGACATAATGTCTTGTCTAAAGTCATGTAGCGAAGGAACGTCAAGGGGATGGAGGCCGCGAGCATGAGGAGGAATAAAAAGAAAAGTAATGTTGTTATCCATACCAAACTGCAAAAACGGAAGAGAGAAATGACCAACATGAGTATCAAGAATGAGAATACGTTGATTTCCTTTCGCTTTAGGTGCGGTCAAAGGATCAAAGTAACTTATGATCCACCTTAACAACATTTTTTCGTTGGGCCATCCAGACTTGGATGTGTTAATACTCCAGTCTTTGGGATATTCAGCGCTAACCTTTTCAGCAAATTTTGACTCTAATGCTAAAAAGGGCGGGAGAGCAGTGCCATCACCGCAAACCGTGTTCATCATAATGAAAAAATCGGGGGGTGGAGCTCCCATAGAAATGGCGGGGGGAGTCTCACTATTTTTGCCGTTAGATGTATTTTCGTCAGAATTGTGGCTGCTGTGGCTACTGACGCTGCTACCAGTGTCCCTAGAGCTGGTAGTATTAATGTTGCTAATGTCTGCGCCATAGCTTTCCGATGCAGTTTGAGGTATAGAATTTTGCCAGGAGGAGTTTGTCGAAGACGAATAGCCAGCGGTGTAAGAAAATCCCTGTTCATCCATGGCGTAAATGTTTTCAGGTGAAACTCTAAAGCTCCGGCAAACACGCTCAAACTGACTGAACCAAGCAAGTGAAAGCTCATTCGAGGGGTCTTTTGCCAAAGGTTTATAAAGACTACTGAAATCCCTGGCGTCGATTGATGGATGACGGCGACGGAAATGTCGATACCACTGTCTAGAAACCCGTTCAACGCCAATTTCACCTTGAGCTTGTAAAATGATGTTGACAGTATGTACAAAAAAAGGCTGAGTTGCAGGTTTGCCAATACATATAAGAGCGAGAAGAACTTTTTCAATAATAGTTTCTTCAAGGAAAGAAAGCTTCATTCGAACCTCTTGGGCTCTAATACGACTTTTGCGTCCCCTAAAGCGTCCGTACACGGTGCCAAAAGAAATACCAATCTCTTTTGCAGCTTGGCGATATGATAGACCTTCACTGACTCTTGTAAGGGCAAGACTAATTTTTTCTTCGCGTTCTTGATCTTTAAAAGCTTTTTGTTGTAGAGTATCATTGTCAGAAGCGGAACCTTTGCTAGAAAGTCCTGAAACGCTATTCTTTCTCGAGGCTTTTGAATCAGATAATGACTGATTTATGGGAGAAGCTGATTTGTTGTGAAGTGATTTATTTGACATTGCTGAAGAAGTTATTGAGATTCAAAACATTTAAACAACTGACTAAAATTTGATTGCAACGGAGGGTGTTGTATGCAACACTAGACTGAAAGACATAGTTTGTGACGTTAACAAATTGATCGATCTAAAAAATAGGTTGTAAAAAAGTGAGCACTCACTCAGTTAAAATTATAGAAAGACGTAGAAAATAAACAAATAATCGATAATAATATATAAAAAAAAGTTGACTGTAATACTAAAAAAAAAAAAAAAAAAACAATAATTTGCAGAATAAGGGAGAAGAAAAGGAAAGGAAGAAAAGAAACAAGAAAAGGAAAAAGTGTATAGATATATATAGAGAATTTTTTATTCAACACACCAAACAAGACATAGAAACTTAAAACAGAAATTTAGAATTTTTTAAGAAAATTTTATTTTATTTTTTTGTTTTAATTTATTTCATATATAAATGTGTGTGCATACATATACGAATCGATCATATTTGACCAGACTGGGATTGGCCCATTTATCAGGTTTGACAAAGTGCCCAATGGAATTACCACATAGATTTCATTATTTCTTTTCTTTTTTTTTTTTTTTTTTTTTAAATCTTCTAAAACTTTCAGTAACTAAAAAACGTAAAATAAAAAAAAAAAAAAAAAAAACCCTTTTTTTTTTTTTTTACTAATTTTATATTATGATGGTTTGCCACTGTACTACATTAATTATTTTATTATTCAAAAAAAAAAAAAATCAAACCTTTCCTTGTCAGGTACATGAGTTGTACATTTTTTCGACAGGTTGTTGCTATTATCAAAAATTTATCTTGCCTCATGTGTATCTTGAATCTATTAAGTCATGAAATTTACTTCTGACAGCTTTTTGAAATGTTTTATATGTGATACTGTGAATCTGGGTTATCCATCTACTTTGGAAGTTTTATAAACATTATTTAGCGAACTTCCAAAAACTCTACTAAGTTTATGTCATTTGCTCAAATCACGTTGTGAAATTAACGATTACCTTGATATCAGGTGAATATTATAATGTCGTCACTCATATTTAAAGTAAGTTGCTATAGTATTTCTTGTTCTGTCAACATCATTACGAAAAAAAAAAAGTTTTCTTAACTGAAATTCTTCGGAGCCTAGAATAATATACTAATATTGAGCCCATATGACCCATAGCTAGAAAATACTGACTTAAAAAAAATAAAAAAAATATCAAAATCAGGTATGCCAATCAAGTATCATTGTAACCTTTGCTGTAAATGGCAACAACATCACTTTTATTATCAACTATTTACGCAGTGATAATAAGAAATAAAGTTTAATGCTAACACCCTTCAGGGCTTTTATAAGATTAATATTCTGCTGATACTTATGATGCGTTGTGATTTGAAAATCAATTACGAGCTTACTATACATAGTCGAGAATAATTTCATATATCTGTGGTATTATTGTTATTAATATAAAAATAATATTAATAACGCAGACTTTATGTTATCTGACTCACTGAAGCATAAAGATTGATCACAAAACAAAACAAAACGCACTTCGCGTAGTACAAAACAAACAATTTATAGAATGTTAAAATACCAGCAGAAACAGAAACAATATTTGCAGGATGAGAAACAAAAGCACCTGATTAAGCTACTTTTATATATTGTTGTTGCCAAACAAATTTGCCGCATTCTAGTTTTTTTTTCACTATGAACTGCCAGGACGCTAACAACATCAGCAACCAGCGCTTGAGCGAATACGGGACGGGTCATCAGGACCTTGATCGTGGTCCTCCGGGTAAAATGAGTACTGAAAAGCAAACGGAGTGCCCTCCAGGCTTAGAAGAAGTAGGTTCTGAGTCAATCTCAGGAGGGGCGGGTGTCAACATGATAGACGCTCCTGTTGACGAACAGCTCGAACACAAGAAAATGGCGTTAGGTATCGAGCTAACCAGAACAATGCAAACAATGAATCAAGACAAAAAAATCTGTAGTCAAAACCAAAACCAACAAAAACGGCATTCGGAAGCCTGACGCACCAAAGGGTCGCGCCATGGCTGACGGTGGCGAAAAAATTGATATTGACGAGAAAGATTCTGAGGCACCCCAGGTAATAGTATATGAGAATCAGTCAAATGTAGAGATGGCAGAGAAAGAAGATGACGACGATCAGGATATCGGCCAAATCGTACAACAAGTTCAGTGGGAAGCAGTAAATAAGATAAAGATGGGGTTAAAAGCCGAGTTGGAGAAGGAGCTAATGAAGCAGTTGAAAACTGAGTTGAAGACTGAGCTAATGACGGAGTTGAAAGAAGCAAAGAACGAGATCCGCTACTTACAAGACCTAGTCAAAAGCAGAGATAAAGACGTGGCAATACTTAAAAAAACAATCTCGGGTTACGATATGGAGCACAAGACTTTCAAGAATGAACTGAGAGAAGTAATGTTGAAGGTTCAAACGTGTCACCAACTTCAGATGGTGTACCATTGGAAATCATCACCTACTTCATATCATTCTAATACAAAACGAGGCTTTAGTTTTGTCTTCATAACAAACTTACATGTTTCAATGTTGCATCTTGATAATACATGTAATGTAACAACTGGTAGAATAACTGGGCATTCTAAATATATAAGTATCTCTTTATTTCTGTATTTTTATAACTTTTTAATTTTATTCTATAACGCAACTATCTTTAATAAATCTTAATTTTTGATTATCTTTTCACTTTATCCATCTACAATGTCTGATTCAACCTTCTCCATTCAACAAGTAAAAGACGAAAACTTCGACATTGTCGAGGAATTAGCCAAGCTAAGAGAAGCCGTAGATAACAAAATTAGGGAATTTGTTGACCAAGTCCGTATGTCAGTGGCAAAAGCCCACAGGGCACAACAGGTGGCTGAAGAAGCAAAAGTTCACGTTGAAAAAACTGCTGGTAAGATCGAAAAGCTTGAAAAACAATACGACGACAAACTAGGTAAAGCAGCAGTAGCGCTTGAAGCTCGCCTAGACAGAAGTAACGGAGATGTCGGTAAATCGATTGACAAGATCACGAAAGATGTTGAGACCTGGAAAAAGGAAATCGCAGTATCCGTCAACAAGATCAAACAGACCTAAGTTAAAGTTACAGCCACAGCCAATACTCAGAAGCAATTCTCAGAAAGAATTGATCGTCAGATTGATGGCATCAAACAGTACCCATGGATCACGGTAGCTCAGAGAAAGACGATAGAAGTTATTGGGGAGAAGGCAGCCGTTCAACTCAAGCAGCCTCCCATGCCAGTTGATACTTACAGAATAAGAATACTTGATTCCGTTGATCTGGAAGAGCAAAAGGAAGCTTCAGTCAAAAAGTATGCAGATGAGCTATGTTCTATGTATAAGGACGAGAAACTTCCAGTAAGAAGAATCTGGAGAACGGGCAACGTTGTTGAAAGTTCAAATGTTTCATCAACTTCAGATGGTATACCATTGGAAATTATTCACCTACTTCATATCATTTTAATACAAAATGAGGCCTTAGTTTTAACCTCATATCATTTTAATACGAAATGAGGTCTTAGTTTTAACCTCATATCGTATTCACATGTTTTGAAGTTTCATCTTGATTAAACTTTATATGTAACAACTGGTAGAATAACTGGGCATTCTAAGTCTATAAGTATCTCTTTATTTCTTTATCTTTTATAACTCTTTAATTTTAATTCAATAACGCAAATATCTTTAATATAAATTATTTTTGATCATCTTTTTCACTTCATCCATCTACAATGTCTGATTCAATCTTTTCCAGTCAACAACGGTAATGTCACTATCGTAACTGATTCTAACAAAGTCTTTGAAGAACGAGAGCAATGGATTAAGAAGCTCAACCCGGAATTCCAACTCATTCAAGAATGAAACTGGCCCAAGCTGGTGGTGAAGGGCATTAAGACCGGGAACCCTGAGGAGATAGTCAGGAAGGATCTTGAAAAGTCACTGGGAGTGAAATTTAAGACAGACCCGATCAGAATTGGAACTAACCATACAATTTTAGGTAATACTTCTGTTTTGTCCTTCAAGTCCGAAGAGCACAAATTCGACGCACAAATGCAAGAGCCGATCGTTAGGTACAGCAGGGCATATATTTACGAATACACTCCAAGAACCAGAGGCAACAACAACGGAAGGGGAGGTCCCCCAAGAGGCCCCGCCAGAAGCAGGTATGAAGCATACAGTCGCCAAAAGGCATCGGTCGTTGCAGTCCCAGCAAGATATTAATGGTATCAAAAAATTATCTTAAAAAGATAAAAATTGCGCAGCTCAACTGCAGAAAGTCTCTAAGTACAACGAAAACAGTACAATTAACAGAATTCGATATATTGCTTCTTCAAGAACCGTATGCAAGGTCGGTCGCCAAGGAGGCGGATAAGAGAGAGCCCCTACCTTTCAAAGACTGGATCCAGATATTCAGCGAGGGGAAGACCGGTAGAATTAGAGTGGCGACCTACGTTAACGCAAGAAGTGATGTAAGACTACATTACAAAACAGAAGAAAATCTCAACAACAACGACTTAGTAGTCATTAGAATAAACGATCTAACAATAGCTAACTTAAGAACAATCAGCCAGACAATTGTGAAGTATCCGATAAGGGTGCACTTGAACATCTACAAAAAATAACAGCTGGAATGCACTTCGAAAAGAAGGTAATCGCAGGCGATTTCAATTTACACCACAAAGGTGGGGACCGCAATAGAAGACCCAATAAAGCAGCAAATGATACAATACAATGGATGGACGAAAATCAATTTGTCCTGTGTTCAGAACCAGACGAGGCAACGCACACTAGCGGATCAGTAATAGACTTAGTCATTGCGACGGAAGATATCTCTGAGACAATACAAGTGCACAAGCTGGCGGAGGAAAAACATGACACACTAATCCCGTGGACTATTTATTTGAATACTAACCTAATTATTAACCTTAAAAAACAGCAGTCTAGATTCAATATGAACAAAATCGACTGGGAGTGCTTCCATAAAGCACTAATCAGCAAATGCAGCATCATAGACAGCAGACCTGTAGAAAGCCGCAGGAGGATTGATGCCCTGGTGGAATCACTAGAACAGGCGGCACTCTAGGCAATGAGATCCAGAATGCCCAAGTCTCGTAGAGGAAGACATCCAAATAAATATTGGAATGAAGAGCTTTCCGAACTCAAAAAAGCAGCATATGAAAAAAGGAGGACAATCATGAGAAGTCTTGACGATGATGAATCTAAGCAACAATGACTAGAGGCCTCCAAGAAACTCAGCGAACGATCTGAAAAGATTAGAGCGCAGGGCTGGTCGGATTTCCTGTCTTGCCTTAAGGGTCATGACATCTGGAGGGCTATGGGAATAATAACACGAAGAGAAGGAGCCTCGACCACTCCTGAGCTTCGAACCGGCCCCGAAAGCTGGACGAAAGAGATAGAAGAGAGGAGCCCAGTTCTTTGGGACAAGTTACTGCCAAAAACTAACCAAACTAGATGTAAAAAACCGAAGGCGCTGGAAGAAGCAAGCTGGCCACCGTTGACTCTCCGAGAGATATATCAGGTGATCAAAATTTTGCCTCGGAAAAAGGCCCCAGGTCCGGACTTGATTACAGGTGAGACACTGCAAGCAATGTGGGAGGTACAGGCGTACAAGGATGCAATGTTTGCGCTGCTGGCAGCATGTGTAAAGTATGGTTATCACCCCAAGATCTGGAGAATAGGCACGGTAATAGTTCTTAGAAAACCTAACAAGAAGAGTTATGATGACCCGAAATTTTACAGGCCCATCACTTACTACTATCTTGTTTATTTAGGTGTCTATTGTAATTACATACTGAGAAGATACCAGGTTTACCTGGGTCTGGGGCAATTTTTAACGCGACTGTACCCGTAGGCCAAAATTCTCTCATGAGCCGCAAGGTCTCCTCGTTTTGGTGTTGAGGAGGTCCATGTAAGTTGGTCTCAAGCGGGCTCTAGGAAAACCTGCAATGCATCTGATGCGGCATTCTGTATCCTTCAGTGCTAGAACAGTAAAAAAATAACCCGGGCTGCCGATGATTTGCGCAGACTTTCCTGAATTGGAGCGGACTCTAACCTAGCAGTGAGGTCATGTGATTCTAATAGAACAATATTTTGCATTGCAAAGGAGTGCACTGACAGAGACTCGAACCCGTGACCTTAACCGATCTTGTCAGTCCCTCAACCAACTCGACCACACAGCCCCAATTCTGACGATAGACTCAATCCGCCATTTTTTTTTATTTTTTATTTTCTGCCATAAACACTCGACAAAAAAAAACAAAAAACCCACAAAAGAAATAAATTATTGTCACGTGAGGTAGGATCTCACGAGATTACTAAGCTTAGGACTTGTGAACAGGTAAGAAGTGTTGTGAAGCCGAGGCAGCCGCCAAAGCGTATTGGTCGTCGTGGAGGGAAAGAAAACGCAAAGATGGTAAAGTTTGCTGGACAAATGGAGTGAAAAATACAAATGGTTCCTCGAATCTAAATGCGAGAAATGGTACAAACAGATTACAACAGATGATAAAGTCAGCCCAACAACTAATATGAAGTTACTTATCACAGCCAATATATTTAAGAACAAACCCAGAGAAGTTTTGAGCTGGATCACACAACTTAGAACTAGCAACGGAAACTTCGGAGAATATCTACAAAAAAGAAAAGTTCCCATAGATCACTACAATTGTGAATGTGGAGCGTTCGAAACTATACAACATGTCATTAAATACTATCCAAAACCTGCGAGTAACGGACAGACACTGTGCAAAGCATCGCCTGACTTAAAACTCACTGAGCTGCCGAACACGCGGGAAGGCCTACAAGCAATAGCAGAGTTCCTTATCAAAGGGACGAGGCCTGACCGCGAGAGCAAAGAGGTAAAACAGCAAAAGAAATACCTGAAAAGCCATATTTGAGCTCATGAGCCACAAGCTCCAAGACAGTTTATCACTCAGCCAACGATCGATTTGAGCGGGCTTTTTCCCATGTTGGTTTTTTATGCCTGCGAAAATAGATCCAAGGTGGAGAAAAACAAAGTGGCACGCAAACGTAACAAGAGTTCCTCCCCGCAAAAGCCACACAATACCAGTAATATATTGGGGACTCTATTGGGAACTGCAAGGCTAAAAACATTTAAAGTCGGCAAAGATGAGTTGGAACTTGACTGACACTTGAGTTTATGATTCATATTTGTTTATGTAAACCTAATAAATAACCAAAAATGTTTTTTGAGAGCCGAACCCGCGACCTTAGCAGATCTTGTCAGTTTCTCAACCAACTCGACCACACAGTCCCCAATTCTCATTTGGTGATAAGCTGGTGTCAATTATTTCAGATTCACGAAATACAGATATTAGACCATTAATGTTCAATAGTATACATTCACGGTTCCAAGACTTCTTTCTCTTTTCATCTTATTTTTTTTGTCTCATAAGTGTTAAAAGTTTAAATGTGTCACCAACTTCAGATGGTGTACCATTAAAAATTATCACCTACTTTATATCGTATTAAGAAGATAAGCGTCATCTTGATTAAACTTTATATGTTACAACTGGTAGCATAACTGGGCATTTTAAGTCTATAAATATATCTTTATTTTTTTTTTTTATCTTTCATAACTTTTTAATTTTAATTCTATAACGCAAATATCTTTAATATAAATTATTTTTGATCATCTTTTTACTTCATTTACCTACAATGTCTGATTCAATCTTCTTCATTCAACAATAAGCACTTAATAGAATATTTAAATGCAATTGCACTAAATTAAATATTGAAATTGGTTTGTTTTCAATTGTTATCATTTTTTTTTTCAAATTTAAATAGATAGATAGAAAATCTGTTTATTGTCCTTACATCACATAGTTAGTTACATAATTAAAATAATAATAATAACAAAGATATACAAAGAAGACATGAAATTCAAAAACATTTGTCTCTATGAGACTTTAAAATTAGCGTTCTCAGCGCGCTTTAGGTGTTTCAGGCATTCGATGGCGCCGAATTCTCCATGAAATAATACATGTGATAAGGGAAACCTGGGATACATAACACCTGCTGGAATGATAACAGAGATTGACACACAGTAAAACCTTAACAAGCTGCTCTAATCAAGCAAACCATCAGCAAAGAAGTTGCGGTAATGAGTTCAAGAACTTGACTACCGCTCCAAGACCCTTCTTGGTATCAAGCAGGACTCTTAGATCAAGTTCCGGGGAAACTTTACTTAAGAAGCTACGCTCCACAGGATGTAGAGGGCACTCCTTAAGAACATGTTCAACTGTTTCCAGCTGTCCACATTCGCAGTTATAATCTCTCTCAGTAATACACCTCGTTTGAAAATACTTTCCAA
>QVTG01000127.1:0-10741 GCA_013305925.1 Geotrichum reessii | reverse complement strand
CATCCTACTTATGCGAATAGTTACGATTCACATGCCTGACATAGGAAGATCATGGGTTCGATTCCCTTACGGAGCATGTTTTTTTTTTTTTTAAGTAAGCGAATTGATAACGATACAAAACATTGACTGATAAAAATAAATAAATAAATGAAATAAAATACAAAAAAAAATGGAGTTTCATAATGACAGATTCAAAATTAATCTATTATTTTGATACACTTAATGGTATCAATGTTATGACAATATGTTAATAACATTTAATTTTGATCGGTTTTTCGGCAGTTGTTTTTCTTCAAGTTATGATTCATAGAATGATGTGTAGAAATTAATAAACCAGATTTAGAATGCTTCTTTCTTCCCCTCACCATCATTGTTTTCCTATATCTTGCCATGAGTACCAAGAATCTTTTTAAATTATTCACAGTCGTCATTCCTGATATTCAGGGAACTGTAAGTAATAGATAAAAGTCACTAAATATACAAAATATTTTCCTGTTGGCTGCTAACGTTGATGATCATACTATACAATCAGATTTCCAAGCGGTTATCAGTAAGAGATGCACACCTTGCCAAAGTTAAAGAACTGAAACAACAAGGACTTATAGTATCCGGAGGTATGCACTATCTATTTATCGAATTCTCAATTAAATTATTTATACTGACGACGCAATTTCGCAGGGGCTTACTTTTCAAAACATCCAAGTGAGGGTGAAACCCCGGATTTCAAGGGGTCGATTCTCACAATTAATGCAGAGAGTGAAAGCCAAGTAAAAAAGATTCTCGAAGCTGACATCTATGCTAAATCAGGGGTTTGGGATCTTAAAAAAGCTAGCATTTTGCCGTTCATCCAAGTAATCAAATAAAAACTGTCTTGCGATTTCTATTGTAGCTTATTGGATACATGAGCGTTTTTAAAAATACAGGGAAGTTTTACCAGCTAATGTTCCTACTTTTTCTTTTGCAAAATACCATTAGTCGGCCAAAATTTCTGAGCTTTCTTTTATTTATAAAGTTCTGAGTGATTTCATAAAACATCTAAAGAAAGGTTCCTAATTTAAAAGATAACAAGATGTTAAGATTGCTTAATAGATGCAAATGCCCTTGTTTTAGTTTGATTATTACTTTTCAGATTTTAGAATTTCCTTTTTTTTTTTTTTTTTTTTTCCTCATCATTAATTTCATACTCAAATTCTCTCAAACAAAACTCACCACAAAATGCTTAAACTATCAATTGAGAACGGGAGTTTTAAAGATCCGTTTGGTCGTGAGGTCGTTCTGAGAGGTATCAACTTTGCTGCTGACGCAAAACTCCCAGCCCAGCCTTTTGTACCGTCTCATGCTTCTGAAGACGATCTTTTTTTTGATGGAGACAATGTCTCATTTATAGGATCTCCTTGTTCTTTAGAAGAACTGGACTCTCATCTTGATAGACTCAAGTCTTGGGGCTTCAACACCATTCGCTATATTTTTACGTGGGAAGCGCTGGAGCACGACGGACCTGGTATTTATGATGAACAATTTATCGATTTTACTATCAAGGTTTTGTACAGACTGAAACACTATAAATTTTATGTGATTATGGATCCTCACCAGGATTGCTGGAGTAGATTTTGCGGTGGCTCGGGTGCTCCACTGTGGACACACTATGCTGCTGGCCTAAATCCTCGTAATTTTAAGGCGACACAGGCCGCTCTTTTAGAAAGCCACTTTTTGGATAAACCAAATGAAAAGCCCAAAATGGTATGGGCTTCAAATTACACCAGATTGGCAGCTAGTACGCTATTCACACTCTTTTTTGCCGGCAAAACGTTTGCGCCTAAATGTGTTATTAACGGTGTCAATATCCAAGATTTTTTGGAGTCGCATTTCATTAATGCAGTTTCCAGGCTGGCCGAGCGCGTCCATTCAGACACCACTGAGCCTGATGGGCTGGAAAAATGTATTATTGGCTGGGAGTCAATTAATGAACCAGGACATGGATACATTGGAGTTGAAGATTTGGACGAGATTCCTAAAAGCCAGCAGGTGAAACTTTACACAGTGCCCACTGGTGCCAATGGAATGGCTCTCGGTTCTGGTTTCAAACAGACAATGTCCAGATTTGAATTTGGTACCATGGGTCCTAAAATGATAGAATCTAAATTTTTAGTTGACCCTAAAGGTGTGAGGGCATGGCTATCATCAGAAGAAACTTCTCATTATGATAAGCACTATGGTTGGGAACGGACTGAATCCTGGATACCCGGTGAGTGTGTTTGGCATGCCCATGGTGTTTGGAAATCCTCAAATATAGGATTTGTTCTTCTAAGACCTGATTACTTTTGCTATGATTTAGAGGGTAAACATATTGACCACACTCGCTTTGTGGACGAAATTTTCACCAACCACTGGCTAGCATATGTTAAATCACTAAGAAAGGTTATTCCTCACGATTCTTTTTTGTTTTATCAACCTCCTGTTTTGGCCAGCCCTCCTGACTTGAAATCTCGCGGGCTAGTTGAAAAAAACATGGTATATTCTCCTCATTACTATGACGGTTTGACATTGATGCTTAAACACTGGAACAACAACTTTAACGTTGACGCAGTTGGAGTCATCCGTGGAAAATACGCTAATCCTCCGGTGATGGCTGTTCGCTTGGGTGAAGGTAACATCCGCCGCTGCTTGGGTGATCAACTTGCAACGCTTAAGCAGGAGGGTATCGAGGCATTTGGTTCTGAGGTTCCCTGTTTAATTACTGAAATTGGTGTTCCTTACGACATGGATGATAAACAAGCGTACAAAAATGGAGATTTCTCTTCTCAAATAAGGGCTATGGATGCTAACAATCATGCTCTAGAGTTTGCTCGTCTTTCCCATACTTTGTGGGTTTATTGTACTCGCAATAACAATAAGTTTGGAGACAATTGGAATGGTGAAGATCTGTCAATTTGGTCAAAAGATTCGGTTAGTAATAGCGAGTTGAGCGATTTTTCATCATTTACTACCAAAACAAAATCCAGTTCTGCTAGTTTCAGTTCATCTGAAATTAAAACTTCAAAAATAACACATTCCATTGAAAACATGGGCGAGTTAGCATTAGGACCAATATCAGAGAATTGCGCATCAAACAACGAGGCCGATTACTATAAGTTTCACAGTCCTAGAGAGTTTTTAGAAGGTTCTCGAGGTGCTGAAGCTTTTATTCGCCCTGTACCAGTTGGTGTTTCAGGAAAGATTTTGTCATACCAGTTTAGCATGAGAAGAAACAAATTTTTACTTAAATTAGAAAGCTCTGGCAGAAATGTGTCAGACGAGAACCCTGACCATCTGTCAGGCAAGGTTCCTACTGTGATTTATCTTCCAACTTATCATTTTCCTATAGAAAGTACTGGTGTATCAACATCTTCTGGTATTTGGAAAATTGATAGAGTAAATCAGTTGTTGTTTTGGTGGCATTCTGAAGGATTTCAGGAAATTTTGGTCACTGGCCGGCCCAAGCGTTCACTTGACAAAGATAACATTTCGGTGTCAAGTGAATCCTCTCAAGGATCGCAATGTACTATTGCATGATAGCCTTATTATTTTATTATTTTTTTTTAATAAAGAGATCAAGAAAGAACTACGCACACTAATTTGTAACCGACAACTAAATAATGTATTTAATTTCTAGCTGGCACTATCTAAAACTACATACTTGAAATTAATATTAAAAAAAAAAAACTTATTCGTCTATTTAATAAGCAAATAATAAAAATTTGTCCATGTAATTAAAAATAGCATAAGATTCTTTTGTTAACTTTTACTTTGTTTGTTCCGTTGTGTTTGAGAAAGCGTTGGTCCCAATACTAAGAAAAAAAAAACTCAACTGACAGCACGACAAAACAGGTATCTCACAAATATGCTGGTGATAAATTCCTTTTTCTCTAACAATAATCTTAAAAAAAAAAACGGGTATGATATATATAGTATAATTGTCCTTTGTAAATTTCAAAGTAATTAAAATGAATCAGCATTTTTGCAATATAAAAATAGAAGTCCTGCTCTTCAGAATGATTTTTTTCAAAACATATTTTTAATTCATAATTTTCTTGTTGACATAAATGTCTATCTTCTTCCGCTTAAAGTTGATTGTATCATTCATAATCTACTTGAACCATATCTAAAATTTAATAATTTTTTGTTCGAGTACATGACTATATATTTTTCAAGCTTAAAGATCTTTTAACATATTATGTTTTTTCCCATTTTCAGTCGCTCTCAGACAGCACTTGATGTCAGTGACGATGACAAACAGGATACCTCCAACATTGATCTCGAAAAACAAACTTCTCTAATAGAATCTTTATATTGTGTCACACCCATGAAAACACCCAGCTCATCTAACTTATCCCAGAAAGACATGCATCTGAAAATGGTAAGCCATTACAATAACGACAACCATAACGACGGTAGTAATTGCTTTGACAATACAAAAAAGACATTTGAATTTGTTGAAGATTTCAGCAACAACGCTATTCAGGATGAGTTTCAAGTTTCAAATCATCCTTTACTAAACAGCAGTTGTGAACTTAGTATGCCTCAAAAAATTATATCGTTGAACCAAACTTCTATGAGCAGTACCAATTCGGATTCTGAGACAATACATTTGTCAGACAATCTATCCCAAGAAAGCATTAATTCTACCCAAAAAGAGCTGATTCTAGAAAGCCCGTTTCCAAAATTTAAGTCCCGTTTGAACGCAAAATTGAGGGTCAAGTCTAATCTTAGATTCAAACCTAATATCCAAGTCCAAACTGAAACTCTTAGCAAAGTTACCAGACCAAAACCCGAGCCTACAGTTTTTGAAAATCCTGACGTTGGAATTAAAGACAAGGAACTGATTGTGTGTATTCCATCCGAGATTGATCCACTCCGCAAAGATGAGGTACGCCTTCCCAAAGCTGCTCTCAAGGAGTATATAAAAAAGAAGGAATTTAAAGTGTATGACTTTACTGGAATGGAACATGCTGATCCCAAAAAATGGAGTAAAGCTAAGAAGCTCACGCACACGATTTTGTATGGTGCTACAACACTTGTTTCACAGTTTAACAGCGCTATCATGGCGCCAGCAGTCTCTCAAATTATGAATGAGTTTAATGTGCCGTTTAAGGTTGCTGTACTATGCACTTGCCTATACATTCTCGGTATTGCGCTAGGTCCTCTTTTGTTTGCACCTATGTCCGAGTGGTACGGACGTAAGATGAGCACACTGGTGCCATTTACGGTAGGCGCACTATTCACTTTTATGGCAGCTTGCTCAACCAAAATTTGGTTTGTAATTCTGTTTCGTGGGCTTGCAGGTGTGTGTTCCGCCGCACCTATGGTTATTAGTGGCGGCATGCTCTCAGACATTTGGTCTACAAAAGTGCGCGGGAACTATCTTATTATTTACTCCAATTTTGTCACACTTGGGCCATGCTTGGCACCTATAGTTGGGCCGATACTACTGAATCATATGTCTTGGCGGGACTTGCTTTATATTACATCGGGACTGTATGTGCTTGTAGCAACGGTAAATGCAATATTTTTGTCCGAGAGCTACCCGCCCACGATACTTGCGCGCGAAGCGTCGGAGCGACGCATGCGCACAGGAAACTTTTTGCATCATGCAAAGCTTGACGAGACGTTTCTGACAAAAACAGACTTTCTTAAAAGACATGTTCGGCGGCCACTGATGATGATGGCCGTGCCTCTTATTTCGCTTGTGGCTATATATGCAAGTTTTGTATTTGCCTTGTTTTACCTTATTACGACGTCTGTACCTACAACATTTCGCGACTTTCGAGATTTTTCAGAAGTCAATTCTGGTCTTCCAATGTTGGCGGTTTACGCGGGCGCAACTGTTTTGGGTGTGCCAATCAATTTGCTTACAGGCTTTCGCTATGCACGTAAACTAGCAGAGAATGACAACAAACCAATGCCGGAGCATCGGCTTTTTGGTGTGCTTTTTCTTGGGGTTGTGTTACCCATTGGCATGGCTCTGTTTGGACTTACTGTTGAAAACGATCGTTTTCACTGGATTTTTCCCTGTCTTGGGTTGGCGCTTATTGGTGCCGGGTTTTTTGTTATTTTTCAAGGCTGTCTAAACTTTTTGGTTGACGCGCTGCCCAAGTACTCGGCATCAGCAATGGCAGTCAGTACTTGCATGCGGTCAATACTGGCAGGATTCTTTCCGCTGTTCTCACGTGAAATCTTTTACACGTTTGGTGTCGAACAGGGTGTAAGCGTGCTTAGCGCATTTGCTGTGCTCTGTGTGCCAATTCCGTTTTGCTTTTACTTTTTCTCGGGCGCCGTCAACAAACGTTACCAGCAATATAATTTTGATCTGTAAGTTGTTTTATTTTATTTTTTTGAATTTTTTCAAAAAGAAAAAGAATAAAAACAGTTGTCTACATGTTCAGTTATTTAAGCACTATTTTGAAGCCGGGGTTTTAGTACTCGGAGGATATTTGTTTTGTCAATGTATTTAGAGCCAACCGTTTTATGAAGCTTTATCAGATTAACTATCTGACTCTTTTCGGGCTTTTTTGATAGCAAGAAAAAAAAAAAAAAAAAAAAAGCAAGTCTAATATCTATTATTAATAACATATAGTTACTACAAAATATAATTTTTTTCCTACTTGTTATTAATTTCATCTAACAGTCCTGACTTTTATCTTGAGAAATTTTTTTTAAAAGTTATTATAACCTTTTTTATTTTAGGTCTTTATTTTCTTTGCTTTTGATAGCAGAACAAAATTATTTCTACGTTTACTAATTATGGGATACAGCATTGATGAGTTTCTTCATAACCCTACCGGGCTTTTAACTCTTGCAGTTCTGTTGCTGACAAGTATGGTTGTAGCTGGTGCATGGCACTTTCATTTTTTACCCGGGCAGCGCTCACGGTCACTTAACCAGAGCGGCGGGCGTATTGCTGAGATTCTGATTCACCCAGTCAAATCTCTTGGCTGTGTTTCAGTCCCACGCGCAGAGATTGATGCGTATGGGTTTAAGCACGACCGTGTCTACATGCTGGCTCAACGCGACTGGACCGATAAGAAGACTAAAGATGGTAACGTAGATGATGCTGTAAGTAACAACAACAATGACGAAGATGTGACAGTACAAGTCAAGGATTTTATTACACAACGCGAAAACCCACAGATGACGCTAGTGCAGCCTACACTCAATGAAGAACGGAACGAACTCACGCTTACTTATAAACCCGATCCCACGCATAAACTAGTTCTGCCTCTGGAAATGGCACGCTACTGTAAAGAGCACCCGGGTACCGAAACCCGACTTCCTGTTGTCCAAACTATTATCTGGGGCTCTTTTGTAAAAGCCTATGACCTACAATCTCTTGCAAGCTTTTACTATAGCAACGCTGCAACTGATACAGATACTGAACAAAAGATAGAGCCACAATGGAAACGGATCGATACAGAGACTCCTGTGACAGATTTTTTTACCGACATTGTGCGACTTGCTCTGCCCGCAATCCTATTGTGGCCACAGACTCGGCGCTGTGTTACTCCAGACAAGAACGGACCAGAAAATGCGTCACATGCGCTTGAAATATCCTTTCAAGACGGCTATCCGGGAAATTTGATTTCCCTCAAGTCCCTTGCTGATCTCTCTGCGCGCGTTAACCAGGACCGCGAGCCCGATGACCAGGTTCCTTTAATTGCGCGCAACTTCCGACCAAATATTGTTTTAGCAGACACGCTGGCACCGTGGGATGAAGATGACTGGAAGCATATCACTATTACACACGTTGGCTCTGGCACAGATAAAAAAGAAAAAAATGCGACACAGTCTTCTAATTGGCATGTTCCCTGCCGCAATGTACGATGCCAGGTACCAACAATCTCGCTCACTAATGGCACGTTTCATCATAACCGCGAGCCTTACAAAACAATGCAAAAGTTTCGTCGCATTGATAAAGGCGCGCCTTACGAGCCTTGCTTTGGCATGAATCTTGTTTGTGAAACTTTTGGTTTCATGGTCGAGATTGGTGATATTGTGACCGTTAACCGCCGTGGATCGCACTTCTACAAGTAACTTTTTTTTTTGTTATTAACTCCTCAATTTTCTTTGGTTTTTCAGTTTATGGACTTCATAAAAAATTATTAATAGTAAAAAAAATACTTTTAATAAATATTGAATAAATTCGATTTACACGTGAAAACAAAATAAATAATGTCTATCTAGATCTAATATCAAAAAGAAAAAAAAAAAAAAACGTGAAAAATATATATACTAAAGGAGAAATTTTACTCAGTCTGAAAAAAAATTATATATTTTATCAGTCAAAAAGGCTAGTGAGAAGAGTAGGAAGATGATACCGAGCCATTGTTGATGAGATCAGATACTGAAACGCGGTGCACAGGGCTAGACCCCGAACTACCGGGGGCACTCCGGCTAGCCATTGCCAAGTCTTTCATGTTTGTAGACGATGATGAATTAGAGGAGGTGCGAGAGGACGCCAAGTGTAAGTGATGACTGGCTGGACCAGTGAGGCCACCGCTGTAGTGGGGGGACGTCGAGAGCGGCGTGCTACAATGCGAATTGGGCGCACTAGGACTTGTGCTCGCAGAGACAAAGGGTGAAGGTAGGATTATGGGTGTAGGGGTACCAACTTCCATGGGCTGCAATGGTGGTGGAATCAGACGGCCAATGGAGAGGGAACGAATGGATGGTAGTTGGAGGCTTTGAAAGTGAGGGTGCAGAGGCGATGGGTCGCCGCCAGCGCCGGCCGAAGCTGCAAGCCGAGGTGAATGGGCTGGCGTCGCCAATGGTGTGTGATCTGGTGTAGGCGACTCTGACGGTGAAAAAATTGGTGATGGCGGTGCCGTTGTTGTTGGTGAGTTGGGTCGCGATCGCTTGGATCTGTGCTGGTGGTTGTGGTAGTAATAGTCGTCTTCGTGCTTGTTCTTGCCGTGTAAAGTTGATGTTGACGTCAGCGGAGTCATGCGCGTGAGGTTGAGGAAAGAATGAGTGTGGTGATTATGATGATGATTGTGGTAGAACGAAGATCCCGAAGACGGTCCTGAGGCGGTCGCTGTCGATGGATGTGATCCAAAGTATGATGAGAGAGCTGGAGACGAGTTTGCTTGAGAAGAATAGATCGATTTGGCGCTGAAAGTAGATGATATCGTGTTTTCCTTTTCAAGCTGCTGAGTTGCAGCGTTGGCAAGAGCCTTGATATCCACCTGATTGTTGTTGTTGTTTATAGATCGTTGTGGGGTAGCTCTAAATTGAAAGGAAAGGTGTGGTTCTTGTGCCAAGGCATCACTGTCATTTTGATTTGTTATATTGCTGATCGATGCAGGGTTGTTGTTGGCGTAGGGTGTATAAGGCTTGGTTGTTGGCTGTGGTACCGGTGCCGGGTCTTGTGGTGCAGCAGTAGTAGGAGGAGTAGTAGTAGTAGGAGGAGGAGGAGTAGTAGTAGTAGGAGAAGTAGTAGTAGTAGTAGTAGTAGAAGTAGGGAGATTGTATTTCATAGCACGGTTGTTACGTCGGGAATTTGGGTTAGTGTGAATGCGGGTATGCCGGGTGAGCTCATCAGAACGGGAAAAACGTTTGGAGCAACCGGGAAACGTACATGCGTGAGGCTTTTCGCCTGTGTGAGTCCGGATGTGCCGCGTCTGATGCTCCAGACGGTGAAATGCCTTATCACACATTGGACATTTGTAGGGTCGGGGCAGCTCAGGCTTTGCTGGAGCGCTAGTAGTAGGGTTGCCAGAGTCCTTCATGGTGGGGGGTGAAAGACGAGGGGGAGGGGGTAAGGAGGATAACAAAAAAAAAAAAAGTGGGTAAGAACTAAAAAATAAAAATAAAATAAAAAAACAGATGATAATTAAATTTGCGTAGAATATTTGCGTATCTTGCTATAGAAGTAGAATATCAAGCCTATCTTTCTAAACACAAAACCAACAAGCAACAGCTGAGGAAAAAAAAAAAAAAAAAAGTAGAAGTGGTGAGAGTGAATGGATAGAACGGAACAGCTGAGACGGCTGAAGAAGGCAACTAAGAGAAGAGTGATAGAACAGTGCGAAAAAAGGGGGAGAGAAGAGGGTCTTAAGTGATCTTTTGTTGTGGAGAGAGAATATTAAACAAAAAAAAAAAATAAGCGGAGAAAGAAGAAAGAAAAAAATAAAAAAAAGTTTTAATGTTGTAAATTGTTCTTTCAAAGATTTCAAAAAAAAAAAAAAAGGCCTTTAAAACAATCAAACGTTTTGTTGGAAAGAGTGTTCTTTTTTTTTTCCCGGATTAATTTAAGCCACGTCCATCAATGAGAAGCCAGAATAGAAAAAGGAAAAAAAAAAAAAAAAGTAAAATTTTAAAAGTAAAAAAAATTTTTATAATGATTTTTTTTCGGATTAACTGAAATGTTTTTTTTAAAAAAAGAAAAAAATTTTTCTAAAAAATGTTTTACTCAGATTCGATTTTTTAAATTTACTTGTTGTCGTCATAGGCGTCTTTGTACCAAAAAAAAAAAAAAAAAAAAACTTTTCATTTTTATAATATTTCAAATGAATTATAATGCTGGAAATAATGCTAGTTTCTTTCTTTACTTGCTGCTAATGTTTTATCATCATTTGTGGGACTGCAAGTGTCTGATTTGTTAAAGCACCCCCAGTAAAGAAAAGGTGGTCCAGATAATAATAATAATAATAATAATAATAATAATAATAATAATAATAATAATAATAATAATAATAATAATAATAAT